>VOPJ01014569.1:0-10401 GCA_014673585.1 Semibalanus balanoides | reverse complement strand
GGGGGGCCGAATATGCCCCCCCTGCCACTAATAGGGGTAGCCGGGAGCCTGCCACTAATAGGGTTAAGCCGCATACAAAATTTAAGTGGGCACTTTGATGTGTCCCCTTTGCAAATTCAAGGGGGCACGGTGCCTCGGTGCCCCCCCCCCCCGTTCCGCCGCCTATGGTACGTGGTTCTCTCATATATATTCCGGTTTGCTTGTAACACTTTACAAAAATTAATTTTGCAAAAGAAAATATAAAAATACGTTTTTGGGAAATTTGCAGGGTAAAAAATGAGCGAATCTCCATATTGAAGAAAATTATATTGTCTTTATTTTAACGTTTTCTTTTGACAATTTGCTTGAAAAATCGTTTTGCTACCATTTTTGCAAACATTTGTCGTTTGTTCACGAGCATTATCACGCTCTGAAATATTCACGGTTCTATATTCATGTGTTTCCATAAAATATTTTGGAAAAAAATATTCATATGTATTATAAATATTCATGTTTCTATAAATTTGATGACTATACCTTAGTCATGAACCTTAACCATACCAAATTAATGGGGGCACTTTGATGTGTTTCCCCTTGCAAATTCAAGGGGGCACGGTGCCCCAGTACCCCCCCCGTTCCGCCGCCTATGAGCTACAAGCCTGAAAAGTGGCAACTCTACTAGGGATGCAGCCAGGGGGAAAAGAGGGTACGTGCCCCCCCCCCCCATTGGGCCGACTTTCACACTAAAAAAATATGCGCGACGTCCCTGTTGGTGAATTTGTAGGGGTCCTGCAAAATATAGAAGTTTAAATCCGGAATATTTTTGGGTGGCATTTTTTCGGGGGGAGGAGGGACTTTGCCGAAGGGGTCTCTGGAGATGCCGTGCCTCCCTTGTCGAAGGTCTGACTGCGCCCCTGTGCAGCCTAGGTATACCATGTTACGCACTTTTCATCCGAACTTAATATTTCATTTTATTTGTTTCTAGTTTGTCAGTTCTGCTATGTTTATCGTATCTTGTTTCAAAATGGTATAATGTTCTTAAACTTTTGACTTATCTATTAACATAGGCATTCCATTTGTTAATAACTCTTCGTGAGAGAACAAAAATAATCTCTTCGGTGTTCGATGACGCGGTTTGTACTTACCTACTGCTTGAGATAGTCCCGTTAGTGTAGGTATATCTTGTCACTACAAGCAAACAATTTAACTTATAAAAATTACGTCATGAGCTACTGATAGTTAGGAAGCCACAAGTCAGTCAAAATAAAGACATTGTTTGAAATTGTGTTTGGATGTCATCCATACGTGGTTCTCTCAAGTATGTAAAATATATTTTTAATTGCTAGAGATTTATTGATTTTGTGAAAAACTTATTCAAAACACAGTTTTTGGCATTTTAATGGTTAAAAACTAACAATTTCGCAAATCCAAGATGACCACATAGAAGAAAATGTGATTTCCTTTCTTTTAGTGTTTTTCTTTTGCAATTGGCTTAAAAACTCGAGTTTCTACGACTTTTCAAACATTTGTCGTTTTTCCATGAGCATTATCACGCTTCGTAAATATTTACGGCATTATAGAAATGTGTTCACATAACGTGATAATTAGATCTAAATCATATACCTTGGCCATACCAGATTTAAGGGTGGCACTTTGATATGGGTGCCCCTTTCAGATTCAAGGGGCACGGTGCCCCCCCCCCCCCCGTTCCGCCGCCTATGCAAGCACGTAGCCAGGATTTCGTCCAGGGGGAGGGGCGCCTCGAGAGGGATGATCGTTGTGAATTGTGATTGGTAAGCAATGGTTACAATTGGTTTGCGGCAGAGTCTGCGTATGTTGCAATTCTGACGTTATTGCATGTTGCAATTCTGACGTTGCGGCAGAGTCTCCGTATGTTGCAATTCTGACGTTAACAGATATGTCATGTCATACTATCGCTGAAGTTTCGGGGAAAGAAACTTTGTATTTTACATGGGGCCTTCTAGTCCTGTGTCGAAAGTATAGGTACTTAGCGCAACGAGGTTCCATTCACCACAACCCGTTTTTTCGATCTGCTTTCAAATATGCTATATCCAGTAAAACCATGTTAAAGGTGATCCCTTTAACATAGCCCTATATGGGAGTAAAGGGCGAAACAACCTGGCTGCAAGCCCATTCAAAATCTTGTGGCTACGCTAAAAACTGTAATTTGGGTAGCGGTCATGGCAGAAACGTTTCCAAAGACGTCAGTTAGGCAGGTTTTGAGATTCAGTGCTGGATAGTAACATTTTTCAATGTGTTTGGTTCCTAGCTTAAAAATATCTTCCTTAACGTTAAAATGTCTTCGAATTGAGGAAGTTTTGTGTCAAATACAACGTTGGTGGGCCAAACACGAAGGTGGTGAGAAAATTGTTGCCTTACCAACGTTACCTGCTTGACACGTCGTTGTTCAAGAACGGATTCAGAAGACAAATAGGCGGTTTAGGGGCCAAATCTCAAAATGTATCGGATTACCATAAGCGCTTGACATATTTCGCTGCCTTATGTTACTTACCAAAGTTGCCTGCTTGACACGTCGTTGTTCAAGGACGGATTCAGAACGACAAATAGGCGGTTTAGGGGCCAAATCCCAAAATGTATCGGATTATCATAAGCGCTTGACATTTTTCGCTGCCTTAGGTTAGGTTATAAATAAAATAAAATAAAATAAAATAGGTGATTTAAAACATTTATGTGTTTTTAGTTGAAGTTCCTTGGATTTCCTTTTCAATTAAAAAAATGTGTCGTTTTTTCTTCGATTTCAGGGGCCATGGCTTCCTTCCAGCGGCCAGATATTAGGGTTGCGGTGCAGCATATCTGCCAGAGAAGAGACAACATTTTTTTTTCTCGAAAATCGGCACCCAGCGCTTGAAAGCTGATAAAATGTATGTAACCTTCCGAACTCCGAAATTATTATGAATTCCAGACCTTATTGATTTAAATCATTGTGCTGTATAATAATATTAATAGTATTTTTAAGTGTTTAAACATTAGCATTAATTATGAAAATCTCGTAAGCTCAATTGAATTTAAAAGTCGATATTTGCCGAAAAATGGATTGGCTAAGCCGAAATTGGTTTTGCCCCCCCCCCCCCAACTTTGAAACCGTTCCCGGGTCCATGGAATGTGCCCCTATAGGTGACAGAACAGAACGTGCCCCATATATGGGGAGGTTCTGTCGGATGAGTCATCGCCACATTGTCGACACTGGTGTCGAAACAAACTGAGATACCACTTGAACTCCTAAAAAGGATTAAAACATATTAATGTATGTAAAAGTATTGGAATGTATCAATCACCAACTCTTGCAAGTGTGCCCGCCAGGGCCAATTAACAAAAAAGTGACAGAACGTGCCCCGGTCTCCCCTTTTCTGACATCGCTATTCACTTCAATTAGTTGCATGCCTTCAACACAATCTTCTGCTTTACTGCAAAAATAAATTCGAAGTTTACTATATTTTACATAATTTTCCACTTTCATATATTTTTTGTTTGCATTTTACACTCTGACACCCAGGCAAATATAACATTTTGGGACACTGGTAACGACCCAACGAGCGTTGCTAAGAGCGTCGCCCCAGCCGCACACCTCGATGTCGACGGACCCGCCATCGAGGAAGATGAGCTGAATCACGATGCTGGTTAGTTTGAAAGAGGACCTCCTTCAACCCCCCCCACACACACACACACAAGTCACAGGCCACTTGTTCGGCCAGATTTGGTCGGGCGCCACCGAAACCGTTTCTGCCAGCCCTGAACAACGATACTAAACCGACGCGACGGCTGCTCAACGCAAACACTAATGACTGAGATCGGTAACCGTGATTATTCGCGCCAAAATGGCAGCTAGCTCAGATCCACACGAATTGCGGCGGCAGAGACGACACTGCGCGCGTATCTTTACCTCCGCCTATCGGCGAGCGTCGACTTGCGTCGGTTTGACCGGGTGAGCTAGCCCGTATGCGGCTGGCCTAGGATTGTGGCGACTCTGGATCCGGCTGACTCCGGCACCATGACGACTTGTCCGGCTACCGCCGTCCGTTCAAGTCAAAAACAAAGTATTGCGGTCAACGACTAATTTGTGGCGGGATCCAGAAACATCTTCGAGGAGGGGGTCCTCACATGCTCAGGGACGCGGGGAGTCTATGCTTCCAAGTTTGTGGGGCAGAGATTCAGACCGTGGCCAACTATGGTGCCCAGCCTGAAATGAGTGAAATTGACTCCTGTTTTCAAAGTCCCCTGGCCGAGAGCACAAGACAGGGCGCAGCCAGAGGGGGGGAGGGCTAGGGGGTACATGGCGAGAGGGGAATTTCGGTGAGAGTTAGCGACTAGAATCTTCAGGTGGTCGAGTAGCGGATTCGCTTATTAAATGTGAAAAACAAGTTAATTGTTTGGCGCGCTGATCGAAAAAGGACATGTTAATTTTGACCATTCAAGGGTCAGGCCTAGGGTCCCGGGAACGATTTCAACAGCTTGGGGGAGTTGGGGGCCGAAACAATATTAGCCACCCCTTCTTTTAATGATACGGCGGTATGTCGTGCTTTCACTTCAACTGAGTTTCTTATTCGTGTCTTTCTAATTAATAGCTACATTTTTAAAACACTTCAAGAATAAAAAATTAAATTATATTTCCGTAGTGATAGGTTATAACTATCAGCGCATGATCGTAACCAACCTAGTAATGTTTTCAATTTCATAACCAATCGTCGGACCAAGGTGCATTTTCTCAGCTTTCAACACTGGAGCGCGTTTATTAAAATATTGTCGGATGTTTTCTGAAAGATATGCCGCACTGCACGTCTGATATCAATTCCGATAAGAACCACCGAGTGGTTCCAATAAGAACCATCGGCCCTCCACGGGCTCCACGATTCACCGAGTGTTGCAGGAGGTGTTTGCGAAAGTTCATGACCAGAGGCGGATTCATGAGCGAGCATAGGGTCATTATCACAGACAACTTGAATAAATCGGCCGAAAAGAACCATATCAGATTTTAACCCTCGCCCAACGGGAGCGTTTTTCACCTTCGCCTTACGGGGGGGGGCCTGACAGGCCCCCCTGCTAGCTTCTAAACCAAACAACGAGCATCGCAGAAGAAGAAAAAAAGCATGTTGCCTGTCATGTAAGGAATCTGATGGTACATCATTTTTTGATTTCAGGTCAACGGTGTGACCTTCCAGGTCAAGTGAAAGACGTAAAATCGACTGAGTCCTGAAAATAAGCGATTTTGTTTCAGACCGTTGTTAATTATTAAAGTTAATGAAAATAAAATGATTTGGTTAGTGTCAAGTTGCTAGTAGTTGAACTAGCTATCTGACCATATATCTATTTTTAGATCTGGGTTAGTTAATGACCTCCTAGGTTCACGGAAATTCAGTCACCATAGATGATTGATTGCTATGGGCGATTAACATTAGCAATCTCGACTCGATCGCGTCTAGAATAGCGATCAGAAAACCTCAAAATTAGAAGAATGATTTAAATGCCAAATTAAAAAAGCATAGTTTCCAGACCATGTGGCTTCTGAATTCAGTAAAAGTATTTATTTTTTTCGCATCTGGTCAACACACAGTCCAAAAAAGTTGATTAACAAAATTACGTCATCATTTTTACAGCTTAAGGAAGCTACACTCAATCAAAAATGAGAGTATTGCTTTGAAATTTGGTTGTATTTTTTTTATATCAGTAGTTCTCTCACATGATATTCTTGGTTTTCAAAATATATCTTTGAAAATTTGGATTGTCGTAGGGTTGATTTTTTTTAGGTCGTCAAAACTCAAAAAATTCATTTAAAATCTGTCATACGAAAATATAACACCATTTTACGTCTTCAACGTTTCTGTTTTGCAATTTGCTTCAAACACTATATTTTTATAATTTTCAAACAATTCATCTTTTTTACGTACATGACGTCATCAAACGTCATTATCTCCGAGAACTTACTCGACCAAACTTCATCGAGTATTTCGCAGGATAGTTTACAATTGTGTTATCTCTTGACTGCAGAATTACAGAGACGATATTCAACGCAGCATGAATATAAAAATTATTTTAAAAATTGGGGCCTGTCAGGCCGTATCTCCCCCGATAGCGCGAGGTTGATTGATTGAACAAGCAACTACCACTAGACAATATTGTTTTAAAATTATTTAAATGCACTATGAGGCAAAATCCGATGAGTGATTACCGCAATGTGTTAAACGGAAAATTGCAATGTAACTGTCGAAAATTACCTACAATCCAATATCCACATCACATCCGCTCCTGGATCCGTCCTGAACTATATGAAGCGTTCAGCGGACAAAGCTGTCAAGGTATATAATTGACCAACACCATTTGGTTTTTGGCGCCTCACCAACACTATATCGGGCACAAAACTTGCTTCAGTTTGAAGTCATTTAACCGGTAACCTGCGCCGTGCTGGGAGAAGCCGGGGTTTTGACGCCCCTGGTGTTTTTTTTCGAAGCTTCTCTCAAAGGGGCGCTGAAGCACAGTAAGACCACGTGTTATTGCGGCTGCGGGCCGAAAACAATGCGTGACTCCCAGGCTCCACCGGTCCACGACCGCACAGTCTGCCGTCTCCACGATAGCCACCGACCAGATCACGTTTACAGGTGAGGAGTAGATGTGTTTACCGAACACCCCCTAAGTTTACGTCAGGTGAGCAGAAAACAACTTTGATTGCGCAAGCGCCACCGGCGTTTATGGCACAGATGTTTGGACATAAAATTACTTTACAATTGTGTAAATCCGTCTGATCATCAAGCCATTTCAGGGTCAGGGTCAGCAAACCAGTCACGGTAACCCTCTTCTCCAAATCCGTCTGCGTCATACCACACTACCAGAACCACAGTTTTTGACTGATCGGTTTCAAACATACTGGTTTTTATAAGATAATAACAATAACTACCTACTACTATTCTTATATCTCGGAGTTGTGATATCCAGGGACACTTCTACGGAAACTTGACTGGGGGAGGCTGGCTGAACCTCAATACCTACATACAATAGTAACCCGGCATTTAACGGGGTCTCAACCGAACGCCAACCGGGGATGGGGCGAATATTGCCCTCTCGTTATCTTTGGAACCAATGATCGCAGCGAGACGCTGAAGACAGCATTCGAAAGCTATCAAAGAGACGCATGAAGCTTAGGTGCTTATCATTTCCAAATAAAAATATTTTTCCGGTTAAGGTCATATAAAATGTCAAAATCGAGGCATTTCAGCTTATTGGCTATACTTTCCATCCAAAGCCTTTGATTACGACTACGAACACTCAAAGTGCTTACAGTTGTATAATACACCTTTTCTTAATGCGAATCGGTATCTGTTCAGCTCATTTCGGCATATCTCATTTAAACCGACAGCAGACATGACTGTTTGACATATATATGCATGTTACATCGGCGTAACACTCTCCCGCGGCAAAGGGCATTACAAATCGACAGTACACGGTGCACTGTCAATTTGTAATGCCATAGATAGTTGTACACCTTTTCTCAATGCGAGGCGGTCATCTGCTCAGCTCAATTCGGCATATCTCATCTTAAACGGACACGAGAAACATACTGTTTGACATTATGCATCTCACATCGGCGTAAGACACTCCCGCGGCACAAGGGCATTGTAAATCGACAGTTGCACAGTGTCAACACTGGTCACTGGTTTCAGATTATTTAATGCCAATGATGCGCTGGACATGCTGTTCCACTTAGAGAATTAGGCAAGTTCTAGTTGACTTGGGTAAGCGGTCATTCAGTTTCGTTGACGGCAAAATTGCACGCAAACATAATGTATTGGTGTCAATATGAATGCCCCTGCCCGATGTCCATTGACTCCGTTCGAATATGAACAGAAAGATATTCTGTTTTAATGAAATGTGTCAAAGTCGTTAAATAGTGTCTAAGTTCCAGTATCCCTGACGATATGACATCGCACCTATGCCACGTCCAGTTGAACGATGCCGATTACGCATTTAAGAAAAGGTGTAATAACTGTAGTTACTACACTTTGGCTTAATGCGAACATCGGCATCATTGTTCAACTGAACGTGGCATGTGCATGTCATTACGGTCAGGCATACTGGGACTAGACACCATTTTAAACACTGTTGACAACATCTCATTTAAACAGAATATTCATGTTCATATTCGAACGGCGTCAATGGACATCGGCAGGGGCATTCAATATTGACATGGACATTAAATTATACGTTACATTGCTTTTTGTTTCGCCAATTCTTACTTAATTTAGACAATGAAAAATTTGCTTGGTTGGCTTTTTTCAAACAGTCATAGTCGAAGGAGCCGGGGGGCACGGGGGAAACTGCCCCCTCCAACATTCTCGGATTTTAACATTACGCCTATGGACGTTGCATGGAAAAATCGACTTCAAAATGCCTTCCCCAACTTTAAATGAGTTCCTACGCCCTTGCAAACAGTTTCAATGGGTGAAAGTAAAAATTAATTACTTTTTGCTTTGAGTAATTCTGTTAAGACATTACACCTTTTCTTAATGCAAATCGGCATCTGTTCAACTGAACGTGGCATAATGCATGTCATATTGTCAGGCATTCTGGAACTTACACAATTTTAGCACTTTGACACATTTCATTAAAACAGAATGTCATCTGTTCATATTCGAACGGCGTCAATGGACATCGACAGGGGCATTCAATAGGTATTGACATCACTGGCGGATCCAGAAAGTGTTATTTTGACAGTTGGGGGGGGGGCAAATCCCAAAAATTATCGCATTATTCTGAAAACTCATCGGATTTCGCTTGCTTATCGTACTCAATAAACTGACTTTTAAACAAAACTTTCTCTAGTAAAAGTTGCTCTTAGTTTTACGACACACCAACTCCCACAGGAAATGTGTACCAATTTGCGCCGATTTGGCCGCGTGGTTCTGGGGGCATGGCCCCTTTGCCCCCCTGGATCCGCCCTTGATTGACATTTTATATATTTTTATTTTATTCAAAAGATCACCGACGGGAAACCCCAATTACAAGTGAAGTCACGGAATAAAACGTACTAAAAATACAAAAAGACAAAAAGAAAACACCTAAAAGCTAAAAGCACAAAACATACATAAGTCATAACAACAACAAAACAAAACTAAAAGAAAAACATATTATTTTTATACCTATATTATTGATTACCAGGATACATGGGCATTAAATTACGTTTCATTGCCTTTTGTTTCGCTAATTCTTACATAATTTAGACAATGTAAAATTGACTTAGTTGGCAGGATTTTTATTCTAATTTCAAACAGTTTCATGGGTGAAAGTAAAAATGAATTACATTTTGAGTAATTCTGTAAAGACATTATGTTGAGCAGTGGTGAGATGCATTATTGGCAGGTACTACACCTTTTCTTAATGCGAATCGGCATCTGTTCAACTGAACGTGGCATAGTGCATGTCATCATCTGTCAGGCATACTGGAACCTTAGACACTATTTTAACACTTTGACACATTCTAAAACAGAATTATCATTCTTTCATATTCGAACGGAGTCAATGGACATCGGCAGGGGCATTCAATATCGACAATACATTATGATGCGTTGCAATTTTGCCGTCAACGAAACTGAATGACGCTTGCCCAAGTCAACTAAAACTTGCCTATCTCTTACATGAACAGCTCGTCAAGCTACCACATCTCCGGCACACAATTAATATCTGCAACCATGCTGCCAGTGTGACACGGTGCACTGTCGATTTGCAATGCCCTTCTGCCGCGGAGTGTGCTTACGCCGATGTAAGATGCATTATGTCAAAACAGTACTGTCTGCTCGTCGGTTTAAATGAGATATGCCGAATTGAGCTGAGCAGATGCCGCCTCGCATTGAGAAAAGGTGTAGTGATGTCATTTTCCCGAAATTTCCTGACCAAAACCAATCCAATACCAAACAGCAGGCATTTTTAATGCCCAAATTTTGACCGATTTTTGTTGAGGCCCAAAATGTCCAAGATTTGACCGATTTTCAAATAGTATACTTATTTATACTCACTGGCAAAAATAGTTTTGATAACATCATAATTCATAACACGCACATGTACAGTTTCCAAAAAGACATAATTATTGTGAAAAAGGATCTAAATACATTTGCAAAGCAAAATAGTGGATGCCACAAGCAAGAACAAAGAAATTTACAATAATTGGTTGAATTTCGAGCAAATTGTGCATCAAATTGCTGGACAGAAATAAGAATGCGTAAAAATGTGACAAAAGAGTGTATTGTTTAAGATCAAGCTGACCGAAAACTGTCCAAAATTTATAAGCCTATAAGCCCTTAAAAAATGTTGCCTCCTTAAAGGGAGGTGTTCGTCTTTAACATGGGGTTTTGAACTGAGATAGCAGTTTTGTAGAGCAGATCGAAAAATTAGTTATGG
>VOPJ01014568.1:0-10399 GCA_014673585.1 Semibalanus balanoides | reverse complement strand
TAAACACGAGCAACGAGATCATTGGGAGGGGTAGGCAATCTCAGCACGCTCTTTAGTAGCACCAGCCTGTCGTCACACAGCGAACAGAGCCCAGCAGTCTGGTCAGACAGTGACAGGTCTTAACTCTGTGACGGCGAGTCCTGGTGAGCTTCACCCCCCGTGTAGTTCTCCTGGGGCTGTTGGCGGGGTTCACGTTGAGATTGTAGAAATGAGGAGCGGATATGGCATTGAAGGCCAGTTTCACTTCCTTGTCATCAACCGGGTAGCTTAGCTGTGGGTCCGGGGGAGGGTGTGGGGCTTAGGCTGTGTTCTGACCGTCGCATTCCCGGCGGGAATCCCTGGAATCCCCGGCGGGCATTCTACTCCACTGCAGTTCGGCAATGTACTCATACATTGGTATTCCTGTTAACTCTTTGCTACGGGAATCGGTAGAAAGCGCTTCTCTACCGATTCCCCGAAATCCCCGCCGGAATTGACTGGTCAGAAAACAGTCTTAAAGGAAACAGTTCACCTTGAAAAAAGCTCAGAAATGATGAAGAGAAGCTAGAAATTAGTTATCATGTTACTAGTAGGTAAGTCATAAAAATATATATTTACGCGGAAACAGCAAGTGAAAATGTCAGATATTTGGTTCAAATTCATACCTTTTTTTTTCTCTAAATAACGCGAAATCTGCTTGCTAAGAAGCACGTATATCATCAAAACGTTATCGATTTGGAGGGATCGTGGCGCATACAAGACAGTACTTGCCTAATAATTGTTGAAAGAATGCGCGGGAATGCGAATGCTTTTAGAACACACTGAGATGTAATTCGAACTTGCAAATAAGTGCTTAATTCTTTGCCGTTATTTGTGTTTTATCCACGGAGAAAGTTTCCGTGGTTTCACGTCTATGGACGTTTGAATTTTTTTTTTTTCACCGGTTAGCCTATATCATGTATTCATTTACGATCAAATTATCGAGTGTAATTCTTCTTTTGCATAATCAGTGCACGTGAAACTGGGAGTATTCCTGAAACCCATGCACGCAATGGAAGCAAGCAAAGATGAGCACGCGATTTTCCGCGCCCATCTGTAAGACTAGGTACTCTGAAATAAATTTTCGCTGAGCAATTTTGCTGAGAATAACTGTTTTATAGACGATGTAAGCATCAAATACCGATAAATCCTCACAAGTTTGTTCTGCAATCCAGGGAATGAGGTACTTGAAACAAATGCTCTTGTCCAGCTCCAGCACTTTTGTTTCTATCAACACTTTTCCCAAAGTCTTTACGTCATCTCTATCATAATCAATGCGTCAAATCACCAAATATCAGCCAATCAGCGACTGGAGTACGATATTCCTGTTTCCCGAGACTGTTTAGGACTGAATATTAAATAATTAAGAGATTTCTCGAAGATGAAGCGCTCACAAGTTCATTTTTCGAGTAATGGCGTGCAAATTGGCTACTTCAACTCAAAAAGCCCACGTTAAAAGGTGAACTGTTACCTTTAAGCTGGCGTGGGTGGGGGGTTGGGGGGGGGGGCAGCAGCTGAGCAGGTATTGGGTACCGTGGGGACACCGGTAGCCGTCGCGTTCCTGTGCCCACCTAACGAGAGCCCGGCCGGCCGGCCGGACAGCTGCTTTGACCACGACCAGCACCTGCCGCCGGACGTTCCCGTCTGGTGCAACCCGGCCGAGGCGGCCTCGGCTACGCTCAGCGTCCTCTGCTGCGGCGGCGCTGACTTCTGTAACGATCAGCTGGTGCCCACGCTGCCGCCGCCGCCGCCGCCCCCCGCGTCGCCAGGTGAGAGGCGGTCCGCCGCCGCCGTGTCGTGCCGTGTCGTGCCCACAGGGGTGCCGTGTCGTGCCCACAGGGGTGCCGTGATGCTGTGATCCTCCCACCCTCCCGCCCCGCCCCGCGCCGCCCGCCCGCCCGGCCGGGGCCGCCCACTAACCCCCTCCACCGCCCAGTAACGCTGCTCGCCCCAGCCGGCCTCGGGACGCCGGGCGCCCGCCACCTGTCGGCCACCCGGGCAGGCTGTAACGCGTGCCGTGCCGCTAGGTGTCTGCCCCTGCACCAGCTGACTCCGCCAGAGAACCCGATAGTGTGTCACGCCAGCAGCTCTAACAACCGGACATACGCCAGCGCGTGCTGCGCACACCACCTCTGCAACCGGCAGCTGTCGCCGCAGCTGTACGTGCTCGCCCGAGCAGGTGGGTGGTGAGGGAGCCGCTGCTGCCGCTGCTGCTGGTGCCGCTGTAGCTGGTGCTGCTGCTACCGCGGCAGCTATTGCTGTAGCAGCTGCCACTGGCGGATCCAGAGGGGGCGCGACCTCCCCCAGGCGCCCGGGTCACGGGGCCGGGCCGTGTTTTGGCCTCCCCAAACCTCCCCTGCTTGGGACAAGCAATGCTCGCGCCGCGGACCACTCGGGCGCCGGGGGAGGCCGCGCCCCCTGCGGCCCCCCTCTGGATCCGCCCCTGGCGGCTGCACCAGCTGTAGTGTAGCCTTACGGTATATTTGCACAGAGCCACAGTCTACAGCCTGATGTAGCCTCAGGATGTAGCTGCAGCTGATGATAATGATGATGATGATAATGATGGCAATAGTGTTGATGGTGGTTAGTAGACAACTGGACTGGCAGTGTTGATGCTATAGCGACAACTGGACTGGCAGGCGTCTGGTCTGGTCGTAGGCAGGGTTATTGTGCAGAGAAATCAGCACATCGATATGTTGTGATAGTTATTGCTGTGGTAAGGAACGATTGCAAAAATGTCACTTAAAATGTTTTGAGAAATAATGCTTGACCTTCTGATGAATAGATTAATGGAATGGAATAATGCTTCTCATATCTTTGTGGCGGACGTCGACTCGCCGTCCATATTCACGTGCGGCTACATTTGACGGCTTCTAGGGAACTGTGCATTGCACCAGCTCAATGTAGTCCACTTTGCGCATGTAAATTAATTCCTGGAACTAGAAGGAATAAGGGTTATTCGGCCGTGCACTGAAGTAACTGAATTAGCTTGGACCTTGGCAAGCTTGGGAAGATGAAGCTTAGCTGTTTGAAATTGTTCGCCGTTAATCTTTGAATGGGATGACCTGAGGATATTTTGGAGACAGCTATGGGATGACCTGGAACCTTTGGAGACGGCTAGACGTTCCCGAAATTCTTGCAGATTAAGACTTGACATTTGTATGCAATCAGCAATGTTGTGACAGGGCAATGTCACATAACTTGTGCCTCGGACGAATCTTAGACACTGACATGGACAGATTCCCGGAATTTCGTCGGAAATCAGTTTGTATTTCTGCAAAAGTGTTACAAAATTTATTATGGCCTCGGTCTGTATAAGCGACCGCAAGCAGATACAATAGAGCCAGGAACTTGAGCTTGTATGTTTCAAATGAGCTTAGGATGTTTCAAATAGTTATAACATCTTCGTCACTTGGTCTGCGATTGATTGGAATTGCATGATAGGGTGATATACCTACGCTAGACTCATGCTGAAAGCTCCGCTTATAAAAGGTCTGATCTCAGCAATTCATCAACACAATACAGGAAATATTTTAACGACAAAATATTCCCGACAATTAAATAATAATCTCTATGAGTATATATGAGAGTATATGAGATTACCAAACGCTGACAACATTATGTGATATCGGTTTCAGTGGCGGCGGAATATATTTTTTGGATGGGGCAAAGAAACCCAGGGGGCCCCCTCGGCCAAAGGCCCCTGCTCTACAGCCAAAGCCCAATAAATGCCCCAAAGCCCCCTCCAATAAATGGCGTGAAATGGTACATCTCTGATTTGGGCCACTATATTTTGCAGGGACCTCTAAAATATGGTCGTAAAAATCGTCGGGCTGGCCCATTTTTAATGAACAGGCCTTCCGAGGGTCCCTCAGGTCTACCGAGCCCCCTCCCCGCAGAGGCCGACCGAGGGCCTTCTGACGGCCTGAGAGGGAACGTAAGGCTGGCTGGGGCACCTCGGGACCGTCGGATCATGTTTTGGGTCTAAAAAATGAATTAAGTTATTGAAGGGCCCCTCTTACAAATTTATGGGGGCCAAAATCATGTTTGCCCCAAAAACTTTTGGAATGGGGGGCAGCTATCTTTTTGCCCCCATCCCTTATTCGCCACCCCTGATCGGTTTCAGCGCGTGTGTGCCTGTAGATGCCGGCTATATGCCGGGTGTGACTGGGGTGCTGCTTGTGCTTGTGCGTGTGTGCTTGTGTGTGCTTTTGTATGCTTGTGTGTGCTTGTGCTTGTGTGCGCCTGTGCTCCCCTGCTGCCTGAGGCCGACCCTGTCTGTATGTCTGGCTGGCTTGTACGCTTGCTACTGCCGCTCGATCCCGAGCTAGTTGCGTGTGAGCTCTGTAGATCTGTTCGATTCCCGATCGAGCCAGGCCAGGTCGCCTTGGCCACTGTATCAAACGCCATGACGCTTACCCCCGCTGCGTCCTGTTGTCCTGTTGTCCTGTTTCCTTTTGCCGTTGTTCCTGTACTCGTTCCTGTTCTCGTGTCTCCTGTCGGCTGCCTGTCGTACCTGTCGCTCGGTCGTCCTGCTCAGCTGGGCTTATAGTCCACAGGCCCTCCCCCTCGTGTTTCTGTACTTATACTCATTCATGTCATTAGCTTAATTCTGCAGACATAGTGTTTTTCTGTCGTTTGTTTCGTCCTGCGGGCTGCTCCTACCGTTTGTTTCGATCCTGCGCACCGGGCCAGGCCGCCTCCGCCGCATTGCTTTCCTATGTAGGTGTAGTAGCAGTCTAGTGCAGTGTAGTTGTCAGTTGTAGTGCCATTGTATGCTTGATGTGCAAGTTGTAGTGCAGTGTAGTGTTAAGTGTAGTGGTGCAGTGTAGTTGCAGTGTAGTGCAGTGTTAGCTGCAGTGTAGTGCAGTGTAGGTAGTGCAGTGTAGTGCATTTAGTGCAGTGTTATGCATGTGAGTAGTGCATTGCCTAGTGGTACTTCGGTATGGGTCTGTAGTTGTAATTATTTCTTAAGCGCCGCGCACCGACGGGGTATGAGCACCAACTTAGAACCGTACGGAGGGGGGGGGCGAATAACCGTCCCCCAGGGATCTAAAAAACTATGCAACGTAGCGAGAAGCGGAAAACGGCGTTAAGCAAGCCGTGACGAGTACAAGAGAAAATTCAATGTGATTTTTATCAGGTCAATTTTGGGGTCACTAGAGGTCAAAACATGTATTTGTTTCCATATTTCGCGTAAATTGAGCATTGCCTCACATAATCCGGTCTAGCTCGGTAACTAAGATAGCTAGCAACAATCGGAAAACACTACTGACATGCTCTTGGAGCGATCTTTCTGCAATATGTCCTCACATTTGAGATAGGGTCAATAGTTGAGGCTCCAGTGGTCAACATTTTTTTTTATAATAATAACTTGTGATTTGATCAAGAGTCTAAAGAAAACGCCTATTTGTTCATTCTCCGGTGAGACGCGTCCGGGACAATGAATCCGCTCCGTTCTGACATTGCCGCCGAGCGTCGGACGATTCGGCCGCCGGCGCAAACGGGCCGGCCATAAAAACCTAAGTGGCGGCTGGATTAGAGGATCGACCACAGTGGCGTAACCCGACCGCCGCTAAGCTGCGCGCTCCTCTGCGCACGAGCGTGCCCGGAGCAACGGGCGGCGCCGCTCAGCCGCCTCAAACGAGCCATGTGCTTACGGGCCTGATGGACCGAGCAGGAAAGGGAAGGTGAACCTCAACTGGTGTGCGCGCGGGACCGATGGCCGGCATAAACGTGACCGACTCGGCAAGGGTTTCCACGCTATTAGCTGTCTGCAATTCTCCGCTCCAGAAAACCAAATCTCAGCTAAGGCCTGCAAACATCAGGATCTTGTCACTCCATTTCCCGAATGCATCTTGTATCTATGGGCACGGACGCGGGTGCGTCCGGCAGTCGGCGGTGACAGGCGGCGCCGTACCTCGTGTCCCTCTGACCCGCTTTTAGATTCCTGTCGGACCGGCTCCGTTCTCCCCGCTCTGACGGCACCATGGGCCGGCGGGCAGATGTGGGGGCACGTGCCTGGCCGCTCTGCAGGCCGTGGCCGCCGCCTCGATGGCTCGTAGCTCGCGCTGCCGTCGGATTGCGGCCCGGTCGGCGGTCGTTTGTAGCCGCCCGGCCGATTGGGCGGCGGCGGGGCGGCGACACGCTGTCGCCGCCTTCTCCGACAGGACGGCGACGCTGGAGGGTGGTGGAAGTGTCGCCTGTCGCAGTTCTCCCCGGTGATGGTGATTGCCGGATGGCTGCTCGGAGCTCCCGCCGGTGTTGAGGTGCGGTCGCCACCCGCACCGCCTGTTGATTGGGATGGCCGTTCGCGAGGGCCGTGCCTTTACGGGTTGATCACAGTGCCTGACGGTGTCTCCCCTGGTCGTCCTTGCGTCCTCTCTCTCTCTCTCTTCTCTCTCTCTCTCTCTCCTCTCTCTTCTCTCTCTCTCTTCTTTCTCTCTCTCTCTCTCTCTCGCTCTCTGCTCCTCTGCTCCTCTGCTCTCTGCTCATCTGCCCTCTGCTCCTCTGCCCTCTGCTCCTCTGCTCCTCTGCTCCTCTGCTCCTCTGCTCCTCTGCTTCTCTGCTCTCTGCTCCTCTGCTCTCTGCTCTCTGCTCTCTGCTCCTCTGCTCTCTGCTCTCTGCTCTCTGCTCTCTCAATTATCTTCTTCCCGCACGCACGCTAACTCTTTCTCTTCGTGGACGAAACAACACATGAGCTTCGACTCACCGAGCTGCCATACTGACCTATCATTCGTGACTCTTGGTAATATCTCCGATCACGCGAGTGCCCTGAGCTATGGCGTGCTTTGCTCTCCCCTGTCTGGCCTGAGTGCTCTGAGCCGTGCTCCTCGATCCGTGATGCTCTCCCCTGTGCTGTGGGCTCCATGGACCGTGTTCTCAGTCGGCGGCGGCGGTCCATGAGCCGGTGGCCGATGAGCCGCCCCTCCGCCCCGCCGACCGCGGACACAATACGGCGCCGGTGCCGCCCTTTCATCACCGTCACCGAGATCTGACACGCTTCCTTACCCCCGAACCGGCGCTTATTAGGGGGCAGTGTGGAGCGGTGCGCCGCAGAAATTAACTTCCACCGGCCTCTCATGTGGCCACAATGGCCTGGTCAGTCAACAGAGGGGACTGGTCGTACCGCACGGACCCGGAAACAATGCACAGATGGCGCGCCCCGCAATATCAATAGGGGCGGCGGCGATGGCGGCGCGGCCGCTGCGCCACGTTAGCCATGCATGCGCCACTGTTGTCTCACGGCACGTGCCGGCGGGGAGCACGGCCGGCGACGGCGGGTGCCATCAACTCGATCATCTTGGTGACACGTTCGTCACCCTCCGCGGTGACCGCCGGCGCCCACCGGCGCGCCGCCCCGCCGTCCAGTTATTGATAATCACAGCTCGCGGCGGACCTCGCGTCGCGCCGGGCGGCCTGCAGGGCGGTCTACCCGACCGATCACGGCCCGCGCGTGACTGTCGGGCGCGAGATTAACAAAGTTGCTGTAGTGGCGCGGCTGACACGGTGATGGCGCCGCCTAAAAATACCGGCGTTCGGCCAACTTGGCGAGTGTGGTCATCATTCGGCAATCTGGCCGGCGTGTGAGCCCATTTCGGACCGAGCCCTCCGACAATCGGCGTCGCTGATTGGTTCGGTCCGGCCGGACCGGGAAATGGCCTTATTAGGTGATATCTGTGGGGACGCCGCTACGCAGAACGGGCGTCGTTCGTCGTCCGGTTCGGCTGATGTTCTCACTTTGGTGGCAGTCGGTTGTTCAGACTTTCCAACTTGGTATTGGTATGCACTCTGCGGCTGCGCTACTAAGATAACTTATCTGCGGAGATTGTGCCTTGCCCAACTTTGTAAGACGCCCAATTTCAATAAGATCACAATATAACTCGGGATAAATCGGGACATATTTTTGAAAATGTTTTCCGTGGACGCACTAATGTTTAATATGGTTTGTTAAATATTGTCAGAACATTGTCTTTGGCCATCGCCCCACTTACTTTTCCAATACGCTATCGCGTGACAGACACAGGGCTATTCGTCCATAAGTTATTGTTCTGCACGAACTTCTATTCTTGACAACTTCGGAAGCGATCTCAGCCGATATTTGCATTTGTTGAAAAAATGCATATGACCGTCTGCGCAGGGCGCAATTTTCGCTGCTAAATATACGTACCCGTTTATCAAACTAATGGCATACACACACACCATCCTTCCCCTATCTGTAGCCCGTCCACTACAGCACAATAACACCTTTCTGCGTGTTCATACCCGATATATCTGGGAGCACCTGGACCCAGCCTGCCCACCCCATCTCCGGTCCCTCTCAGTCCATCATCTCTCCCTCTCCCTCTCCCCTCCCTCCCTGTACCACGGGCGGCGACTGGCGAGTCCCAGAGGGCGACAAGGAGCAGCTGCGGCTGCTCCATTCTCGATTAACCTTATCATTGCCGTCTCACTATTAGATACTGTATTTTTACTATATTCCCAAATAGCTCTGCATATTCTGTATGATGACGTTGATCAAGCTGGCGAGTGGAAAATCGAGCTCGATCCTCCTCGCTATCACACGCATCCACCTCCTCTGCCGTGTCCGTCCACCTCTGCCGTGTCCGTCCACCTCCTCTGCCGTGTTCGTCCACCTCTTCCCTCAGCAGTGACTGCGTGCCCAGGCCATCTCGGCGGTCCCCTGCAGTATCCGTTCTGTCTCGATCGTCGCGCCTCATTCCGGCCGAGATTAGCGGTAATGCTGACCGACCGCCGCCGTCGCGCCCTCCAATAATGCAGCAACAAAGCCCCGACGGCCATCGCGACGCGGATCGAACAAAACGGCGCGAATACGCCGCGCCGCCGCGCCGTGTGTGTAAACAGGAGGGACTGGACGGGTTATTCTGTGGCCGGCTCCGGTGGACAGGTCCAATCTCCATCCGTCTGTGGCCGGTCGGTGGTTCTCTAGGCCTGCACGCGCGCCGCCGGCCGTTCCGGTGCGCACGGGGCCGCTTGCCACCGCCGTATTTTTAGGGGTAGACCTTAGAAAGTGCCACATCCACCTTAGGGAACCATATGTAAGTACAAAATATAGATGTTGTTTGAAATTATGTTTGGGCATCGCCCATACTTGGTTCTCCAATATGTATTTCGTTTTGTTTAGATTGTTCGAAGAAAAAAAGGGAGTAAGACAACGGTTTTCATCACATTTGTTCCGAATATGTTTAAAAAAAAAAAACAAAAAAAACGGAAGATATAGGTAATGGAAAACCAAGTATGGACGATGCCCAAACAGAATTTCTCAGCAATATCCATATGTTTGACTGACTTTTGGCTCCCTAAGCAATAAGCATGAAAGGTACGTGGATGTGGTGCTTCTTAACCTACCCCAAAATACGTCCGCTGCCGGGCAGACTGCCGAACAGGAGACGCTGACTGGAGACAAAAGCGGCGCGCTGCGGCGGTGATGGGCGCGGCGGCGCGGAATGAGGGCAGGGGTCAGGCGGCGGCGGGGCGGCTACCACTGCCTCTGCTCAGCGGCCTTGTTGGTGCCCAGCCCCCGAGCCTCCCGCTGCTGTCCCTCCCCGTCGCAGTGTCCATGGTCCTCCGGTCTGGCGGCCCCGCTGATCGGCGGTCCCGCGGCCCGGCATCATACCGGTCCGCTATTGCGCGTCCGAATTCCACGCCATTCCCCGCCTGACGGCTGGGATAATAAATCATAAGGTTTCAATGGACTCAAATTCTTGTTAAATCCATTGACATTCAATTGGCACATTGTCGGATCGGGTCGCGCGGCCTTACTCCGTGGCGGCCCGCAGAGGGGCGGGAGGCCGTGGCGGCAAAACAGCCTCGTCCCACGGCCGCGCCGTCCACCTCCCCCCCCCCTCCGTTGCTCAGGTGTGACCTGGTCAGTGGACACTGGACACTGGACACCTTGATTGGATCGATTGGTATACACGTCGATGTCTCCGCGGGTCCGCGCCAGACCCGGACATGAAATGGGTGGATAAGGAGGAACAGCGAGGGACGACGAACGAAACAGCAAATCTAACTTCATAACAAATCAAATAAGGGAATACAACATAACTGTGGCTCCGTCAGAGGCATTGCCTGTTTCCGGGTATGGTATCATCACAAACGATGTGTATAATTGCGCAAAATAATGCAACATGTGGCTCTTAAGGGCTCCAAAACAAAGAACACAAAACATTAACAATAATATTCAGTAAACTACGCTTTCGGTTTTTGGCTGACTATATTTGCAATAAAAAATAATGCGATTTGTCGTTGAACGAGTTAGCGCTGTCTTGCTGCAGACAACGAATTTGAGCAACGACGTCTCTTTGATTTATATTTATCCTCTGCTTATATATCCCACTATTTTACATTGGCTTTCGTC
>VOPJ01014567.1:0-10397 GCA_014673585.1 Semibalanus balanoides | reverse complement strand
TTCAGCACTGGTATTTGAGGCCATGGCCCCCAAAGGGATAAAGTAGCCTGTTTGCCCGTACCCCCAAACGATCAAGCCTCACAAGAAAAGGCGATCGGTAATAATGTATAATAGCTTTGCCTCTGTTCCATAAATGCAAGTTTTGATTGAAACAAATAACAGGTCATTATCACAAATAACAGTTAGAATACTGTTGTCCAGGGAATAAAACTAAAAAAATCACGCTGCTCCGCGGCCCAATTTAAATACAAAATATATAACATGCAGGTTAAAAAATCGTACCTTTTTCAGCGCATTTATGTGTTATGTTGCTTACACCATTTGGCAAAATAGTTCGCTTTAACACTTTTTATCGCACTATTAAACGCATTTTTTAGGTCCACACCATACACAATGTGACGCATTGATGACGATGAGAATTGAGAATGCATATCCAGGGCATAAGTCTATAATTTTAAATTTTTATAATTTATAAAGTCTATTTTGACTAAAAATGAGTCGCCAAATTAATGTTCCGTCAAGTGAGGCATCATACGGCTCGTTTCACATTTTTTTGCCACGGGATTGGCTTAACGTTAAACGCGACACAGTTTTGAACGGAATGCCACGCGGACTTAGATTTAGATGTTGCTTCAGGTACAGCTTGTGAGCAAGAAATATTTGATAACTTCGATACTTGTGATTATCGAATGAAATAGTATGCGGCTATGTCCCATCACGACAGTTTTTCAGCGGAATTAACACGTAAAAACTAGGAGGAACATGTCGGAGGATAACACAAAAAAACGCAGGGCACAGCTTCAAAGATGAACGTGAAAACATCACGTTGGATTCAAATTGTTTTTTTCTCTCTGATTCCAGAGAAACTATTTGATTTGTCACATAGTTGTTGACATCAGCTGAAACTGACTTAAACGGTCGAGATTCCCTATGGCGGTGGTCCCGCCCGGGCGGCCGGCCGCCGGTCGCTACGACCGCGTTTGACACACCATGGTGGTTTGACCAATTTTAATGTCCAAAAGGTTTTTGAGCTTCAAATGTGCTTATCTTAAATATATCAAAAGCAAAACGGCAAAAATGAAAAATCATATGCGTATGCAGGTGATGTAAAATGGAGAGATATTCTTATAACAAATATGTGCTGTTCGTAATTGTTTGGGACGATATGAACGTCTCATGTGGGCATTATTTGCTGTAATTTGTTGAATGCGTAATTTGTAAAATGCGTATATTGAGCATATGCGGATACAGGTAAACATCGTGGCGGGCCCACTCTGTGCGTAATACCTTTTATCCTCTCACTTATTTAAAGTTGGGCCTAATTTAACGAGTTTATCTAAAAATTGTGTAACTGAGTGCGCCTCTGATGCCAAATATGTAAAGTCCAATTATTTATGATGCATATTGTAGTGACAGCGTTTCTGGCGTTTTTATTACACCTCAAACTACGAGGGAAAAACGCGCCGCACAACCGCATTCGCAACACCCTCCCCAAACCTGAGCCTGGCACCACCTCTGCTGGGACGATTTTTCCAAATTTATTGACGCAACAAGAGTATTTAGTTCTAGGAATATTCTCAAACTTTCAATACAGTAGGCCTAACAGTTCAGAAGTGGCAAGTGAAAACCCACCGGGGGCAGAATCTGCCCCTGCAAGGAATATAGTTAATCGAAGCGGACTGTCAAGGTGAGACACATGAGGTCAAAATGTGAGATTGATCAATATAGATAAACAGAGGATACAGCGGGCCTCCAGATCATGACCCTCCAAAGGGCCTGAGACTATGATTCCCCCCCAAACGGTCGAACAAATTGCAAATTTGTCGTAAAAACTGCCTTTGCAGCAGTCAAAATTCAGCTATGCAGTCAAAAAAATAAAATTTATCGCTGCTTGACATGACAGAAGTTTGGCAATTGCTTATACAAAATTGGAAACTAGGAAAACGAATAACATTTAATGTCTGGCAGACCTCTCTATGGCGGTAATTACTGGCCACAGAGACCACTTTCTTCATAAAATTAACTTAAAAGCGGGCCTACATAGTTAACCTAGTCTGCCGAGTTCCCAACAAGCGACCGCCGAAAGCGAATGACGCGGATCAGGTACCTGCCAAGCTGCTCCCAGCGGTGTTCAAACTTTGCTGACAGTAAAGATGAATAGTGGAAGACCAGACCACGAACCTATTCCTACGCCAAGTCATCTCCACCAGGCTCTCCAACTCCATAGACTTAGCTTATTGCGGAGAGTCTTCTGCCTCAATTTGCTGCTTTTCAACCATTTGCTGTGCACCTATACCAAGTGTTGTTCCCGTCGCACCTCTAACCTCCTCAAAGTTTGTCTTTCCATTTGGTCCAAGATTCGTATTCTTCAACACAGAGCGTTTGCAGTTGGAGCAACTTAGAGGAGGTTAGAGGCGGTCAGAGGCGCGACAGAACGGGCCCATAACTGGTGCGGCTGCAGTTATCGGCTATTGCTACAGCATGCATTCAGGCGTCGTTTTGCTGCTAGTGAATCTAGCGGCGAATCTTAGTAAAGTAATCAAGGTGCAGTGCGGCTGCCAGGCAGGGGGTGGAACTTTATATCTCTTGGGAGGCCGAGCTCCTACCGCAATGATGTTCACATTGTTAAACATTAGGACCTATTGGCGTGCATTGGTAGACCTGAGTTAAATCTACCAAATTAACTTAGAGCACCCCACCCCGAGTGATTTAATAAAGTTCCGCTTGTGACTGCCAGGGAGTGTACTCGTACGGCGCGTGGAATAGGCTCCACCTCCTGCTGCCAAGCAGCCACTCCTATTGGTTATGCTGATATTCAGCCTGCCTCCTCATTAGCCAATAACGTTTGGGGCGTTGTGAACCCATGGCACTTATGAACTCTGGGCACTTAAGAACTCTGGACACTTACAAGCTCTTGGTACTTATGAACTCTGGGCACTTAAGAATCTTGGGCACTTATGAACCATGGGCACCTATGAACCATGGGCACTTATGAATCCGTGGCAGTTGGCACATATTATACGGACCCGACAAACTCTCACTGCCGTTTCTGCGACTGAGCTGCTTGCCACCACAGTGCCGGTGTGTACAGGTGTCGCTGCGGTCGAGTCGCCGCACTGCGCAGGTGGCGCTAGTGTACTGCCCGAACAGACTCTTCACTCTCCCCAGAGACGAGCTGTGCTCCGCTTGTCAGCGTTGTCGGGGGCAGGCTGAAGGCTCGTCCTACTCCTGATGAATTCGACATACGAAATATATACCTATGTCGCGTTTCCCATGCATGATTGCGTTCTACCAAGAAACGGGACTGTTCAGAAATGTGTGACATCTTGCTAACGCCTATCTATACATATACCTAAAGATAGCATCGATTTAAACAAAACAATCTTCAGCGCGTTCCTGCAATCACATGAATAGAACAGCCAAGTGAACTCCTCCCCAGATAATGTCGTGAAAAACAGATGCAGTCTTTGAGTGAATAAGTAGGCCTCTAATTCACATATTGTCTATTTTCGCCGCTGTCGGTTGTACCCACTGCCTTTGTAAGCAATGGCCCGCTCTCGAAACGCCAGGAAGACGTGTACCCTGGTAGTTGTAACGACACCCTGGCGTTTCGCCCCTAATTGAGCTAGAATTTCGAAAAATGAAACTTTAGCTCGGTTAGTGACCTCGTTTGACCTCTGAAAAGGCCATCCGGAGTCGTGATCTCAATGGAAACCATACGGCATACATGCCTCCTGTTAGCACCTGTGTATGTGTGCTAACGCTCCTGAACATCTATCAAACACCGTATTACCTATAGGTAATACGCCTCTTTGGGCCATACACTATTCCCAGTTCATGCTAGGTCATACGAGGTCAAGTCAAGTTGACAATTTGGGAAGTGATTGAATCCTTGAAACGCAAGCTACCCACACAATTTGACGTCAATCATAATTGTGCAGCCAAAGAGACCCACAATATGGCAAGCGACATGGATATAGCCTCGGGGCATTGCTCCGTTTCACTACCTTACCATACTCAAAGGGCGGCATCTGCAAAGGTGAAAAATGCCACCTTTATTTTTTGCACATTGTTAGATGAGTTTACTGTCATTTATTGTGCCAAGTTTGAACGAGCAGGCACAATCATAGGTAAATACATTGTATGATTTTGACCTCGTCAGGTCAAAAGTCACGTGATTTCTCCCATTCTTCCCTTATAATCCAAACCTGGGGATTATTTGAGGCATTAGTTATATTCCGCTAAGTCCAATATCATACAAGATATAAACGTTTGATTGCTATAAAGTACGCAAAAACGCGACATTGGATGACCTCTAAATTTGAAGTCACCCTTGAAGTCACCCAGAGCTAAACAAAAAATGAGTGTATTTTTTTGTCACGGGACATGTTGCACATGTGTACCAATTTTCATTTAAATCTGAAAGAGTCAGGTATGAAACCCCTATTTTGTGTGCAATTTGATGTGGAATGAGCCAGTAGGTAGGGTAGGACCAGGGCCGTGTGGTAGGATTTGCTATTTATGCCGCGAAGTGGCGCGAAAGTTTTATGATTTTGACCAGTATCTAGGGCCTTGGTTTTGCCTGAAAAAAGAAATATAGGTGGTGGGCCGTGTACAGGGTGTAACAAAACTATCCGGACATCATGTTTTTCGCTCGTATCTAAAGGCGTCCACTTCAGTTTTAATGGTCGCATGCCCAGGTTGTTGCGCAAGTGGCGGTAGACCATCACATAGGAGGTCATGTAGCCTGCCTGGGTGAGCTGTCGGGCCAGTTTCCGAGTCGATTGGTGACGTTTCTCCGCACATTAAGATTCTTTCTTAGGCCATGGGTGGAGAGCAGTTTGATGGCCGAACGGCCGAGCTGGGTCTGCAGGCAAGCCCCCAGCATGTCACGTTTCAGCCAGATGTGTAAGCTGCTTCCTCTCTGCTTGATGACCAGCTGCCGACAGACGTTCTTCTGGCTGATCTTCTGATCTTCTGCGAAAGGAGAGACTGTATTATTTTCTCATCGTTGCCCTGGACGAAACCGACAAATGACTCCGGCGGTGAGTGGTGACCCGTCCCGTACTGTGGGTTCGGGTCACCGCCCAAAGGTCAGGTCGCCCGGGCAGTGTGGGCCGGAAGCACAGGTACGGATTTATCATTCTTCCCCGCTCCTACCTCCACACAGGAACGAGTACAAGCGGGAACTGTGCAATAGATGTCCGGATAATTTTGTTACGCCCTGTAGATGATAAAAAAATCAATTCAGCGTTACGACGAACCGGAGACGATGGCGATAGGCACCGATGTTACGCCACAAACCGGCGTGAAATAGATGTTTAAACATATTTACAGTTTTGCAAAATATACATATACATATCTGTAAAATATACATACATAACAAACATCAGACATGTCTTACATGTTGTTATGTATAAAAGAATGTTTATATACATTCACACATTTCAAAACACTGCTGAAAAAATGCAGTCGAACGTATATCTACATTTCGAGTGCCTAAACATCAAACATGTGTGTGCAAAGCAGGCTGAGCTAACCCTAAGTCGCACGTTCAGTGATCTACTTAGTCAGTAGTCAGTATGGGGAGTCAGAGGCCATGAGAATGTTTGCGTGTTGAGGGTCGGTTTTTGGTCTCAAATGTAGATGAATTCTTTGATTTTTATGTCAGGGCCGTCTGAGGCCTGAGCAAGAATACATATTTTTATATGTTGTGATGTCAGAGGGGTGGTTAAATGCTTGTTTTGGTGGATGCCGAATGGTTAGTCCATTCGCTTAATTCTGGCATCACTGAGGTGCTTGTTAACTTAAATCGCTTTCTGATGGCACGCCTTCTCTCTTCGATATAGAAGGACTGACCCTCAGGGCAGAGCGTTTGGTCGATCCTGTATATCGTGTAACACGATATACACTATACAGGATCGACTGTACATCGCTCGCTCTCCGATCACTCTGCCATGAGGGTCAGTCCTTCTTTATCGGAGAGAGCAGAGGTACACATTTTATACTGAAGTTACACATTTAGAGGTTATCTTTAGAGGTACACATTTAGCACAGCATATTTTTGCCGCTGTGAAATTTATCATTTAAAGGTTTAGTGGTTCTAGGCCTGCATCTTCGTCAACAATGGCCATAATTAAGTTACCTTGGAACAGGCTGTAAGCCTGTAAGGACAGGATGCGACTTGCTGTAGGTCGGCTTGGCGGAATCTCGCGAGCAGACAGCGCCGAATCCGCTGGAAGAAGTACGATATTCCGCGGTGTCGCCACACATAATCGTTTTTCCGGTTTATCCTGACACCGTTTATTTCGTTCATTTTTATCCTGACACGTTTATGCTGATATTTTTATCCTGACATCAAGCGAGTCCGGATAAATTGAAAAAAATTGTTCGTGACGACGAAATTTTGGTGAACCACAAAAAACCTTCAAACACGCATTCTGTGACTATTTATAAATTCAAATTCTTCGAAAACCGCGCTTATCCTGACTCAGCATAATGCTGCGCATAAAATACTTCATGCTTACATATTTGCTTCCATATTTTGCAAGGTAAGGAGAGAAAAAAGGTTTCTAAGAATACTGTCGACCGACCATGACACATAGTAAATTTCATTGCAATTAATAATGTCAGGATAAAACCTTTTATGCTGACTTTCACGGATGTCAGTATAAATTGAGATCTGGACGTTGCCCATCAAAATACGCGTGTTTCAATTTAAACTGACATTTGTGTCGGTATAAATTGAAATTCTTCGTAAACCGCGCTTATCCTGACATTTTGTCAGCATAAAGGCAGAAAACTAACGCGCGGCTTTCCGAGGCGGAACACTTCGCAGTGATGTCAGGCACCGAATGCGCACTGCGCAGTGCACGGCCACCTTAGAGATACAGTACAGACGTGGGTCGAACATGATATGAAATTTATAGTTGATTTAGGATTTTTGAAATTAATTAGGAATTTATAGTTAATTTAGGAATTTATAGTTAATGTAGGAATTTATAGTTAATTTAGGAATTTATAGTTAATTTAGGAATTTATAGTTAATTTAGGTAATTATAATCAATTTCAGAATATATTGTAATTTTAAGAATGAATAACTTATTTAATAAATAACAATTAATTAAGAAAATTATAGAATAATATAGTATTTAGAGTCATCATAGTTATGTGATTATACCTTTCAATTTAGCGAGTGCTGCGAAACACAGCAACTGTAGTGTGACATGGCACAACATCTGACGACATGACTCGATGCAAGGAAGTTTGAATTGGAATTGGAATTTGTATAAAATAGGTTATAACTTTAAATGACGACTTTGTAGTTTTAATAATTTGTATTTGCCTAGATCTTCACCCAACATAACATATCTGTAATCTGAACGCTGAAACTGCAGTCAAACATCAGTAAAAAAGTTCCTCTCAAGGGCAGCTGCAAGTGGTGTTTATCGGGCCATACCCTCCCCCCATTCCCCAAATGAAATCAGCCGAAGGCCGATACATTTTAGTATTCTGAACAAAAAACTACACAACTCTGAAATAAATATTGATTTAAATATGATTTGATGCATTATAAGAAGGTGGAATCCGATGAGCGAAATTTGAACATAGCTGGACCATCTATAGGGTATGCCTCCCCAAACATTCTTTTGTTCAACGATTTTGCCGACGTTCATGTTCATTATATAATCAGCCGGCATTCTGTCATACTTTCATTTATTGAAATGTCACACACAATAGAATGTTCCTAAATCATTCTAAAAAGTTTCAGTCGGTGGAAATCAAATGGAAATTACAACTGACATATACATACTTATCTTGCTAATTACCACCAAACCGGAACTTTGTCAACATATTTTACCTATTCTTGCCAACACATTACAAAATTATGAGGGACATATTTTCAAGCCAATAATTGCATGTAAAAGTTGTGTAGTTAATTAATTAAGAAATGGATAATTGGAACTTTTTTAAACATTTCCAATTGATTTGAAAAGTTTCACACAATAATACTTCGTGAAAATTTATATTATTTTCAATTGTAAATCCAATAAGAGTTGACAAAATTATGGGTAAAAAAACTGATTCAACGCAAGTAAACATCAACTAACTTGTTTCTCTTGGGAAATTGGTCTGAAAATCGACCAAAATTATGTATTACAGGCTCTTATGTCGCACATAATATTTAAAAACCTGTGCGTTTGCTTTGAACCACAACAGCGGGATAGCTGGAAGTCTGGACGGAATCAGCCAGTGAAAAAAAAAATGAAGGATTTTTTGAACAATGCGCAACGCTAGCCGTCCGCCGACGAGAAAACCGAATCTCCCTTGCAATGTGATATTCCCTTCAAAGTTTAAGCCCTTTTCGTACTGGAGCATTCTCCAGGCGTCTAAAATTAACGAAATCCTTCCCGACACCGCTGGGGATTTTCCCACGCGACGCTCGCAGCGGCCGCCGTCCGCCCGCCCCCCGCGATTACGTATTAACTACGCCATAGAAATTGCGCAACAACAGCGCGTGCCCTACATCGAATTATAGAGAATCGAGGGACGCCAAGAACAACCTTAACTTCAAGGGATCATAGGACCTTTTTCCACAAAAATGGAGTTAGCAATGTAATGTGGTATACGAGGCTAAATTATATTGCAGAGTTTAGTCCTTAAGCTTCTTGAAATTGTCACGAAGTATATGCTAAATCACGTTCAAACTCGTTTGGCGTTCCACGCAATTTAAGTGCTTGTAATTGGTCGGCCGAGCTGCATGGTCAGAGCCGTAGAAATAAAACACGTTAACCCGTGCCTTTTCTTCCGTATCTCCTGCAATGATTTGGGTCTAAAAGACGTAAAAGCAACGTTTGGTTCATATTACTAGTCGTTACAAATTAATCGGTCCATGCAATTCCAGATATAAATGTTATAGTTTTATGCATGAGTGGCATAATGATTCCATATTGGAACGAGCCGAAGGCGAGTTCATAAAATGAATCTTTAAGTACACCGAGCATAAAACGGTTTAGGTGCATGGCCGAAGATGACTGTTTAGAGCACAAGTACATTTTTTCAAGAGTTCAATGCAGGTCATTTTACCTGAGGCTTAGCAAGTGTTTATCACTTTTGGGAGTGTATTAACACTCCACTTAATACACCCTACAGTTAAGCACATGGTCAATGGGAAAACAGTCTTCGGCCATGCACTAAAATTATTTAATAATTCGGGCATCCATGCATCATTCCAATAATAGTTGACTCCAATCGCCCCGTGACAAAGATTGAAACTGGAATGTTCTAATCACTTAAACAAACAATTAAAGGTATGCAGACATAATTCCTTGGACAACGTCACGGGAAATCAGTTAAAGATGATGACTTAGAAAACTTTTTTGTATTACAGACGATATGATTCGGCTAATGACCGGTAATCATCGTCCTGCTTCACACTAACACCTTTTTCATGTCATCCATGGGCCTGTTTATTATTTAGTAGCAATGTTTTGAAATATTTTGACGATTGCAGCGCACATGATCGGCAAATGCCACCAACTTTCCCTACCGGCTCTGTATGTCATTAAAGGTATGTTTACACTGGACATTGCTTGTATTCAGTGCGCAATACATGACTCACTTTGCATTTACAGCGAAATGTATTCTTCTTTTGTATTTAGACCAGAATTCAATTACAGCTGCTAGTGCTGATACAATCTGAATGTGATTGGTAACAAAAGCTTATCAAATAGCTTTATTAATATACGAAATTCGTGATAAGTGGGTTAACCCGGCAATGACAGGGGGATAAACGCCCCCTGCCGTTTTTTCGTTATAACTCAAAAACGATTAGCGCTATCAACGTGAAACGTCGGAACCTTATCCTACATTAATTTTGCGTCTTCTGTGCAAAAATGAAACAATTTCGTGATTCAATTTTTAGGATATAAGGAATTTGGTGACGTCACTACACACTGTTTTTTACTAGTGTGCCGAATCAGTGCAAACATTTTCCGGCAATGCGAATTTGTCCGAGAGCTTCGGTTTTCGGGCGGACATAAGCATATTTTCTTTGACATTTTCGGAAGTTCGGAACATCCAATGCCCAAGGTGGCTTTGTCGTGCAAATCACTTGGTTACATTTTATCAATAAATATTATCCTGTAGGTATATAAATGGATAAATGTTGATTGTGGCTTTGGGATATCTTAACCGCAGCGTTATTTGACACAAATGCCTGTACTTATGTGTATATTGGGAATGATACACTGGACGTTTTACATTCCATATAATACATTTTGCTCTGCTTTCGGACAAAATTCGGACTAACAATGATCTTCGGACAGTTTCGCACAGACAGCTGACCATGGTATTGGACATCGGCCGGACATTGGATACATATTTTCTGAAACTGG
>VOPJ01014566.1:0-10396 GCA_014673585.1 Semibalanus balanoides | reverse complement strand
TGATTGTTAAACTTACAAAGCGGATGGGAGGGGCAGGGTTCAGGGAACAAGCTTTGTGAATGGAAGGGCTCTGGTCTCACATAACTATCCATTCAAATAATCGGGATCATCGTCAATAAAAGCTATGTAGTTTTTCGAATCAGTATATTAGGGCGATTTTTTATGGAAATCGGCCATTGGAAATATGGTGAAGGGAAAAGGAAGTCACCACTTTTATAATATTATGTGTATTAACCCTATTCCTTGCGGGGGCAGATTCTGCGCCCCGGTAGTTATTCGCTTGCCACTTTTTATCCCGGCATTGACTGGGGGGGGGGGCGTTTAACGCCCCTTCCGTTTTTCCGTCATAACTTAAACGCAATTACCGCTATCAATGTGAACCTTCGGTTGTCTTGTTCTGCGTCAATTTCACGTTTTCTATGCGAATATGAAGCGATTTCACTGATCATTTGTTTAGATATAGCGAACTTAATGACGTCACTACACACGGTTATTACACATAATCAACTAAACTTTAACAGACCGTACAAAGCCAACAAAATTAGTAAATGATATCCAAAAAACTGATAATGATTTGATGTAATGAGGGCTAATAAATTGCACTCTCGGATTTGTTAATTTTAAGGGTTTTTGACCCCCAAAAAGTATAAACAAAATGGGAAAAATAACTATTAAATCAAAAATTTTAGATATGAAAAAACTTGAACATATGACAGAAAACTATATGTCAACAGCTTACACACTAAATTGCATAATTATATCAATATTTTTTGCTAAGTGATCGCATTAACAGTGCTGGTAACTCATGAAGTCCCATTTTAATATTGCGTTTTTTGGCCTGTGTTTGACAAGATACATAAAAATAAATAATAGCACTGTATTTCTGAGATAAAAGTGGTCTAAACACATGTATTTTTGGTTAATATTTATAAATAATAATACAAAAGTAATCTGACTTTACTTTGACCTTAACTTGACCTTTACTTCATGTACGTAAAGTCTGAAGTTCAATTGAGTATAATTATCGTTTTCCATGCGTAAAATATTCCATAAAACATGTGTAGCATAATTTTCGTAGATATTTTGCGTTAAGTGACCTTTTGTGACCTGACCTTGACCTTTGATATTTGCCAATAATCTCACTTTCGAGCATTTGCCATGCGGGATGTGTATTGTGTATCATACGTTTAAGAGCATTTTGGGCGATTATGGTTGCAATGGAATGCTTTGGATGGAAAGTATGGCTCATACACGAAAATACATTTATTTTGACTTTTGACCTGAAATGTGACCTAAATTTGTGATTTTAGAAGTAGCTTTAGATTCGTCTCATTGACGCTTTCGAATGCTGCATTGCGCGTCTCGCTGCGAGCATTGGTTCGGAAGATAACCTGAGGCGGTTGACGCCCCCTCATTCAATGGTGTTCAGATCAGACCCCAGTCAATGTCGAGTTAATTGTTAGGCCTAACATCTTGAAACTTGTGATCTTCTTATAATTAAATTACGCGTGTCGTGTAATTTGTCATTAAAACTCGGCCCAGAAGAGACGGTGCCAGGCTCTTGTTTTTTTTTGTGAGGGTGTTTTACATGCGGTTGTGCAGCGCATATTTCCCTCGTAGTTTGTGGTGCATTAAATTGGTCAGCAATGATGTAACTGGAATATAAATCATACACTTGGATTGTTCATATTTAAGGGCAGAGTTGCACTTTGATATGTAAAATTGGAGGCGATAATCACCGTCAAATTTGGTCCAACTTCGAATGAGTAAGATGATAAAAGACGTTACGCACAGGCGCCCCCCTCCCACGAAGTTTACCTGGATCGGCCTATGCGCAATATATTAAATCAAACAAATTCAAGCAAAAAAACAAAAAAATAAAACATTGACTTTTATACCGTCCCAAACAAATAAAAAGCACATAATTGTTATCAGAAAATACATCCATCTTACATCCCCTGAATACGCCTATGATGTTTCATTTTGGTACTTGGCCTTTTGATATGTTAAAGACAAGTAGGTAAAGCATTTGAAGTTCAAAACGTGTTTTATGCATGACAAATTGGTAGGTAACAAGTTAGAGATGCAAATTTTCAGGAACCACGCAGCCGGCGCTGGGCCGCATAATTCAGGCCCGGCGTGCCTAAGACCTGTGTCTTAGCTCAGGCTTGCCGTTCCCATGCCGGGGCTCAGCAGAGTTATCAATTTTCTCATTAAAAAAATGATTATTATAAATATGATAAATACTGGTCAGAAGTCAGAACTACCTAGATGTTAAAGGGAGGCAAGTGAATAAAAAACAGCTTTCTACAACAGTAAAAACAACGGCTGGGGAAGTCATAGACTGAATGTTACAGGGTTGCAGAAATATAAAAAGTGATAATCTAGTACGACCAAGGAATAAGGAAGTTGACGGGACCAGGAACCAGAGAACACTTTATAAATCAAAACTACATGGGTGATATATGATTCAAATTTGTCAGCCGTCAGTAATAGCAGCAGTTGTGATTGCAAGTCAAACAGATAGGGTACCACTACTGAATCATATTCGCACTGTCAGTGACTATAACTAGGTGGGGAAGAGCATACAAGTTTTAATATTTAGTCATTTGCCCCGGGTCAACCCCAACATTTTACCTTTTGTTCTGTAGCTGATGAAGTCCCTTAAGCTTCAAATTGTGTCACTACTCTGAATCGCATCGTTCAGTAATCATTTTGTATGTGATTTTGATAATACAAATTAGTCCCAGTTTCAAATATAACTGCATGCACTCGCAAATGACATTGAGATAGGTTTGATCAAGTGGGTCATACTGGCCATCATTCCACAATTTAAAGTTTGAAACTGGAAAAGACTGTCATACAAAGAACATAAACATGTTTGCAAAATAATATTAGCTGCTTATGCCTAAAAACTTATATCAGAATGAAATCTCTGTGCTTGTTTTAATTCACTTCCCGTCACAAAAGCTCCAGAATGATTGTTTACAAAGCGAGAGAGCCATACGCCGCGTGGCCTTGACGAGCGACCTACACATGACATAATAGTAATGTCCACCGAAATGGTATTGTTTCATCAGCATTTTTTTTTGTTAATCTATCACCCTAAATGACCGATTTTATTATTGAATGTGTCATGTTAAAGCATCTAATTCTTGATCACAAATCTTTTTACCACATCTAACCTAAACTTACCGCTTGGAACACAGCTCATGTTTTTTTATTAGAAGTCCACCGGCCGAAATCCTCAATATATTGGAGTTGTTCCGATTGGTAATTTTAAATAATTTATGGTGCTGAAAGATAGTCGTTTTCGGTTACGTCGTTATTCTTTGCGGGCATTCTTGGCTCAATCTAAGAGTCGCATAGACCAAGGGTTGTATGAATTCTTATGGCCTGGCGGCCAAAGCAGCCTTGGCTAAGGTCAAAAACATGTTACTGTCAGGGCACTAATACACTTTAACTGTGGTTACTGGGGTCATAAATTGGAATACAAGTCAATACATACAGTAAAGGTGAGAATGCTGTGCATAGGAAGTTGAGTTGCTCCTGTTTCTCTGAGCGAGTGGCTGGCTTGAATACCTAATTCAAACAGGTTGTATTGTTTTATTTTTGCTCAATTCAATATATGCTGTCACTCTCCAGTTTTAAAGTAGTTTTTGCCCATACCTACTAAATGTCAGGAACGCATCGCAATGCACAACACGTTCCCCCCATTAATCCTCTGAATATACTTTATTTTCTAGTCCCATGTAAAAAAAAACAAACATTGATCAATATATATAATGCTAGTAACTAGTAGGTAACAGCCTGTTAGCAGTTTAGCCACACCCCACCTAACCCCAATAAAACAACAAATATAGTAAGCTGATAGTCTGGGACTTGCATGATCCTATCATGCTTTTATAGTGTGAACCATTTCACATTAAATCAAAGATGAGAGAAGTCTAACTTGCCTGACGTGTTTTCACTCGCCCTCTTAGGTCTGTTGTTGATTATTGATCTCAAAGTTGACTTTTTGATTAATTTATTTTCTGTATTAATGCGCTGTTTGGGACGATACTATTTTGTTTGGAAATATTTATTGAGTCCATTCATTGTAATCATATATTGTGACGATATGGTCTCCACTCGTCTAAGCTTAATTTCATGTTAGTATGCAATGTCAAACTATAAATATTCTCTGTTTATTATATTTTAAAGTGTAAGAATGAAGCAGTTCGAATGCAAGATTTCTGCGTGCCGGGCCTGGTGGGTTCTCCCGCAGTGGCCGGGCTTGAATGCCGGTCCAACTCATGTATGTGCGGGCGGTGGCGAGGCCGGTTCTGTTTTTTTGGGAATTTTGCATCTCTGTAACAAGGGGCTATGGTAGGTTCCACATGGCCACAATGACCTTACAAAAACTTAAACATTTTGTATTTTTACCCTCTGACCCCCAAATAGAAAACAGATGTCCAAGAAGAACGATTCTTTAATTTCGAATCAAATGTTATTTGTCTCATTGAAATCGACCGAGCGGTTATCGACACTTTTTTGGGGCGTTGAATCTGCCCTCCCCCGCGCGCATGTTAACGTTGTTCTAGCCGCCCGCAAGAAATAGGGCTAAGAACAGTGTTATTTGGAAACAATACTAATATAAAAATTAAAAAAACATAACTTTCATTGTTTCCTTACACTTGTATATAGACGATCCGTTTCCATCAATACAAGGCAGAATTTTTGAAAAGTCATTTCATTCGTTTTTATCATTCATAATTCATAAAACAGCAGCGATGAATCCATTCCTATCGCTAACTAAACGGATCGTTTTGGTTTGGCAGTTTTGCCAATTTTATTGCAAAACATTACACATTTTTTATTCCTAAAAAAGTTAAAAGTACCTTACGATGTTTCTGGCGGACCATTGTTAGGCAGGTTGAGAATGCTGTGTCAATTTAAATAAGCATTGCTATCGGGGGCTGCGCTGTCCGTCTGGCCTTTCAATAATTATGTCTTGTATTAATTGACCAGGATCGTGTAGGCTGTACAATTAAACTACGAAAATATACGTATGACAGAGCAGTAACGGTTGGTTAAACGGTGGTGGTATGACCGACAGTGACGATGGGTCACGGTGGTGGTATGACCGACAGTGACGGTGGGTCACGGTCGGTATATGTAATATGTCTGACGGTTGCGGTTTGACAGTTCAGACTGGAAGTGTGGTAACCAGTCGGGTCTCCCCGTGACCACCTGGTGGAGGTGGCTGGAGCGGGCAGACCAAGGCCGGCCGGCGCAGCCTCAGGGCAGAGATTGCAGTATATAAGCCGTCTGCACGCAGCCAAATAGATATCAGATCCTGTCAGATCCTCACAGTACAAGCCATGCAGATGGTAAGGTCTCCGCTTGGAATATGGCAATTTGACAATAGTGAGCATGCAGTTATAAGTGCATTTAAGTGAATTTCCTTTTCATTTTAATTGTTGAAATGCCCACAAACATATAAGAGCGATATTAATATTTCATAAGACATGACCAAGGACTTTAATTTTCCAAACGCTTGAAGAATCACTTTGTTTTCAGTTCGCTCTCGTCTTCGTGGTGGCGGCTGCTGCGGCGGCTCCGCAGTTCGATTTCAACGGCCAGCAGCAGTTCATCAGCAGCGGCCAGCCGGAGGTCCAGAATTATCAATCAGAAGAACGACCAGGACCAAGTCGGAAACTACGAATACGCATACCAGCAGGACAATGGACAACAGGTAAACTTTCGATGATAACTTTAAATGAGCTTAAAAGGAAGACAGAACTAGGATACAAACTATAAACCACATTTCCCATGTTATTTAAATATATTTTCACACACACACAAAGGATAAAACAAATGTTTTTCATATATTTTTCAAACAACATAGGCATGGCATGCCTCAGACAATCTCTTTCGTATATTAAACAACCTATAAGAGAATATTACTGGACTCAGCTGGAACCTACTTCCACTGACCGAAAAAAAGATGAGAGCATCTTATGCAGTTGTCCTATGCAGTAAATTATTCCCCTAACTATCTTGCGACAAAATATATGCCTTAATGTCAGCAGCGTAACGGTAGAACGCAAGAAACTCTTAGCTAAATACAAACAAGCAGTGTTCGGCATTGCTAGTTTTTATAACATAACTGGTCTAGTTGTGTCCTAGCCCTTCTATTAGTGAATGATTTGCTACATGTGAAACTCATTCACTATCTTTGCCTATTTTGTAGTATTCTGTTGTGCTTAAAGTTTCGTTGGTGTTCCGTCTATTGCAGGTGCAGGAGGTTGGTCGCGTCCAGCCGGGATCTGAGCCCGAGACTGGCAGCATTGAACAGCAGGGCAGCTACGAGTTCATTGGTGATGACGGCAACACCTACCGGGTCGACTACACAGCCAACGAGGGTGGATTCCAGGCCCAGGGCGCCCACCTGCCCCAGGCGCCAGCTCAGATCCCCGAGTACGCCCAGCTGAGGCAGGAGCACCCGGAGCTGTTCTGGGCCGAGAACGTAGGCGCTCAGCAGTTTGTACAGCAGGGACAGTTCTTCAACTAGTGTGAATTGTAGAATCTTGGCTCATCCTATTGTGTCGTAAGCTTTAGTGTCAGTTCAGTGCTACGGAGAGTATGACTGAAATTGTGTGAATCAAAATTGTGCGCAACTAAAACGTCATGCAGAATCATCCAAGAGAGCTGTATAGCTGTTCCGCATTCATATACAGCTGTAGAGAGCTGTATATGAATGCGGAACTCCATGAAATTACAAACAATGTTAAAATCATGTAACATATACAGCTAAATGAATTTATTGTTAAATCGCTTGATGAAGATGTGAATATCGATTTATTTTCGTTTCATTTCAAGCTCAAGGTATAAAGCGGCAAGACAAGTGGCAATGGGTGTCAAAACTGTAAAATGGCAAATACATGCATTGTCATTGAACATTTGTGTTTCAGCTGGTCACAACTTGGGTTCAATATGACCTCAGATATGGTACCTGCATTCTCGTCACGTGATAGTCTTTGCTAGATATATAGTTTTAGGGAACAGGTGCTGCGGGACTAAACCTACAGCTCGGCCCTTCTTAGCCGATTGGAGAAGTGCCGCGGGAAGTAAACTTGCCCACTATAACGAACTGGGTTCGTGTTGCTTCAGCACATGGGATACAGGGGGTCCCAAAATCTGTGAGTGGTTGCTCTCGCTGAATACAAAACAGGCAAGATAAGGGTGGTTCGTCATATTTTCCCCATGGGTGGTAAAGTGTTATGTCTTTATGGATAAGGTCGGGGGCAAAAAGTTTCTTCTCATGAAGTACTTGGGGCAGAATATCAGTAAAGATAATTACTATGACATCCTTAGCACAATTTACATAGCGATCGTGTCCTTGAAGTACTGATCGTCAAAACTGCATCAGATGTAGTATTCACTTATTCATTATCACGTCAGTATTTATGTGCATTTACATTTATCAAATTAGCAGCTGGGTTTCAGCTCTTGACTACCAATATTTTGGTTTCATCCATATTTGCGACGAAAAAATATATAGGGGAGAGTGCCCACCAGCGAACATGCAGTTGCACTACAGTGAACGCCCCCCCCCCAACCTATATTTGTGATGTGATACTTAATATTTTCAATTAGTGTTTTTTGCTTTCCAGAAACGCTGTACTTGTATATTTAGTAAAATTGACTTTAGTGACACCTTTTGCGATGTCCATTGCATGATGTGAATGTCAAAGTTTGTAACAGCCATTTAATTTGTCCCCCTCAAATTTAAGTTTTGACAATTATGTTGAATGCCTACCAGTGAACAGGGGTGGGCGCCCACCAGTAAACACCTGTTCACTGGTAGATCTTCCTTCCGGAAAACCTAAACTTGTCGACTGTGAATGAAAGAGATATATTAGTTAGGCTGATTAACCCGCTCCCCACTGGGGGGGGGGTTGAACAAACGCCCCCCTCATGTTTTATCAAGATAACGAAAAAACGGGCGGCGCGTAGCGCAGCAAAATTTGGGCAATACCTATGAGATTCTTTCGGAATTTTTGCGAAAAAATTCAAGTTTGTGCAGGGTCAGTTCAGGTCACCAGGTCAGGTCAAGTGACCTACCTACAATAAACGGTTTGGCGGTTGATATGACTACAGTTTCTAAGGGCATCGATATCAGCTTTTAGGATTAAATTAATGTCCATTAGTTCTACAAAAATGTATATCTCGGATTTTATTAATCGGTGAACCCTTAGGTCGGGGCATTTTGCGATCTCTCCAATTCTAAGTCAAATGGAGAAATAATAAAATGCTTTTCTTGTCGACGAATAGTCCATCTTCCCTTCTGGATGATGTTATCATATGATATTGTGTATGATCCAAGTGCGGTTTTGCTCAGGAACATTAACGGGGTCATCTGGGTCAATCCGAGGTCACCAAACACCATTTCGTCCAAATGAACTGCTGGGCCACAAGTAAAGATAGAGACTGCAACTTACACTAGTGTGTTGTTCTCGTCAAGAACACATCTACTGATAGTGCAGCATGACCTACTTGGGTCACCACTTGACCTTGACCTGAGGTCATTCTTTTAATTGACTAACACGGATAAAATTGGTAGTATTATAAGTGACTTGAACGGATACGACAACACGATGCGTAAACAAGTATGGCGTTATCTTTGTTAGGTAGAATTATTCACGAAAATATTGGTTTGCCCAAATCAGCTTTTTGGACTTAAATGACCTCTAGTAGCGTAAACAATTGCCCTGATGTCAATTTTGAGAAGCCTTGATGCGATTAAGAAATTTAATTGGCTAGCGACTTTGGTCTCTGCGTTTGTTTGTCTGAGATAGCGAGAGGTTTCCGAAAGTATTGTGGGGGTTTCTGGAGACATGTCCTAAAACTTAAAGCATGTTGACCTTCGAGTGACCTTGCATGTGACCTGGCCTTAGGTCGGTTGAACGTGACGAAGAAAAGTATAAACGGAGATACGTTTCGGGTACGAATTTTGTAGTATACGGGCGACAGTGTCTTTTGTTTTGGTCTACGTGCCATGGGAGCCGAGTTAGAGGGGGGTGTTCAAACACACACACACACACACCCGACCCCCCCCCCAGTCGGGTGAAGGAAATGCAGAGGCCCAGTGGGGCGCGGGTTAACTCCACAAGAGGCTTCACGGCCAGGGCCAAGGAAATCCTCACGTTCTATGAAGACCCTCTCTCGTTATAGCATTCAATGCTAAGCGCCTTTTGCTGTGTCGGAACGTTCGAAAGACAATATTTTCCAGAATAGTGTTTATTTTAGGTTACTATAGGTCAACGCTACTTTTATTTAACTGGACGTCTCAAATTATTGGATTTATGTGAAGATATTTTGGAAGCTAACGTTTCTTGAACTTGAAACATATATGATAGAATTGTTGTCTTATTATTGACGAGTGTCACAGAAATAGTCAAGTGTCAGGTGTAAATTGATTGTCAACAACCATCAAGTGAGCATCAGAATTAAACCCCACCACCCACCTTTGCATGGTGGAGGTCCCCTTTTCACTGGTTGCGTCCACTCTGATGAGCGGAACTTGAACTATACGCATCCAGCGAGGCACGAGTTGCGGTTTGTGCACACCAGCGCCACCTAAAGGGTGTTTCAAAACAACTATAAACAAAAAATGTGTCCTACGATAAGAAATAGTTGTCAAAACTAATAAAACGGCATATGCCTGAATAGAGGATATCTTAACAAATTTGAAAATATATGTTTAATTCCGATTATTGGTATTTTTCATTAAAAAACTGCATTTTAACATGGAAGACGACAAATCGGTTTTAATTGGCATGGTATGCGCGTGAGCTGGACAGTACTATGCTTTAGCAAATTAGTCATGATAAAATGCAGCATTAAGAAGCAACTAACCGTCGCCGAACAGTGCGCCAGACAGTGGCTAGAAATAGCTTGAGCTATGACTCGGTGAAGTGAAACCGTTTCTTTTCTGGACAGGAAAGGATCCAAAAAATCCCTCACGGCTTTCACCGTGTTGTCAGGGTACGGCGGTCTGCCAGTAGTCACAACGCTGATCTTGGCGTGTCCCTTATTTACAACTAACCGATCGATCACACGTTTGAATGCCGTGTCTTTCGGAACGTTTTTCGAATGGACTCCAAATTTCTGTCGGAAATTCCTCTGGACAGCTGTCTATCTTCTTACGGCCTCATATTAAAAGATAATCCATGTCTCTTGTTCATCAGTGAATGGAAAATGGGAATCTCTTCCGAACTTTAAACATTTAGAGAAATTGTTAATAAACCAACCAATAAAATTGAAATAAATACATTGTTGTTGTAAATGGTGTAACAAGTATGGGGATTTCCGATTCCCATACTTAGGTGTCGTGGTGAATCACATAATT
>VOPJ01014550.1:0-22013 GCA_014673585.1 Semibalanus balanoides | reverse complement strand
GTTACCTAGTATTCTAGTTCCCGACATGTAGGACTCAATATTAATTAATTAAAGGGGCTTCCATGAAGATGTGCAAGCTTCTCAAGTTATTATTGAGTGTGGAGAACAGCTTGGCATCTCAACTCAAAACCTCATTGACAAGGTGAACTGTTTCCTTTAAATGCGCTTATCTTAATTAATGCCTGTTAAATATGAATGCATTTATTATGGAGTTATGCAAAAGGAAGACTTCTTATTACTTGTATGCGTCTTTAAATGTGTTTGATAACCAAAAGCATAAACTAATTTCCTTTAACATGACTGATGTGTTTTATATCGATAAGTGTAAAACGCTCAAGTATTTCAACCTACAAAATGTTTGGAAGTCTCCTGGATTCGAGCCCAGCTCCGTCAGGTAGGATCTCGTCTTGTAGCACCGTATGCCACACTCACCGCAGTTGCACCGCTTGGGCGGCTCGTAGCGTCTCGCCCCGAAGAGTGTGTCCCAGCCCATTGCTGCCTGCAAGGTCAGGCCGGGTCACGTGTCAGGTCACGTCAGGTCACGTCAGGTCACGTCAGGTCCGGTCAGTCGCAGGTCGTGGTCGCGGTCTGCCATTCGACTCACGCTCACAGCATATACACAGCATAGGACATGCAGCACAGGTCAAATAGCTAGCAGCAAGTTACAAGCTGCTGCTGAGCACATTTTACAGCAAAGCAATGGTTTAATTAAAAAGCTAAGCGCTTAACGATCCAGGAATACATGCCTGATGTTCGAGTAACATCATTATATATGCAGGCGTTTTTGCAATGTTCATACGAGCAATCGCTATCTAAGACAAAGAATTGAGTTGCCGTTGCTGCTGCGACCAAGGCATATTTTTAGCAACCTATGATAGCATAGGATTTCCCTTTCACCAGAATCATGCTTCATGCTTGCGCACATTTATGCAAATAAGCTCGTAGGGAGTTATTCAACATGGCGTGCAGAACGTGGATATGCATTCGAGTACAGGATGCCCAAAAACGGTGAACAATACTGAAACGGTGTAATAATCACAGGTTGAGAATAAATGCCTCCTTTGCCTGACAGAAGTAATGAAAAGCAAATTAACGAAGAGAGTAAACAAAAACGCGATACAGGAGCTCATTATGAAGGTGTGCAACAGAGATCCAATACTATGTAACAAATCATGTTTGTATGCAAATCTTACATTTGCGAGGCCTTAAATGTGATAACGCAATCGATAGTCTTGTATTATTACATTAACATCCCGAGTCGAAGATAAGACCACAACTCATTCACTGTAACTTGTCAGTGGTGGGCTCTTAAAGGGAGTGTGCCTACTCACATTGGTCATGTGGAGTTGTTGACACTAGTCTGTAGAACAATTTTTCCGAATTAGCCACTGTTACTTCATTCCCCAGATCTTTAGTTGCTGAGATATTGCCAAAGTCGGCGGCCAATCACTTCTGGCAGAATATTAATTATCAATAGTCGCCAGAGAGCTTTCGCACAGAAGCATTGCTCTTAAATTACAAACGCCTACATACTATTAGGCCCCTGGGCCCAGTGCGCCATTGTATAGTAACATTTTCGCTACCTCTGTATAATGACGATCGTTTGTGAGTTTTTGAACAAAACAAATGCAAAAACAGGTAAAATAAGTAAAAATTAAACTAAAGCGGCTCCAGACGGAATATATTCGTAACCAATAATCAAGAGCAGTAGCTTCTTACCGTAATAAAAATATATTGACATTTCAAAAAGAGTAGGCACACTTTCCTTGAATGTAATGTCTGCAGCGGCATGAGAGAGAAACGTCTGGCTAGTCGTCCGCCAAACGCTCGGCTTTATTTTACAGCTGACATCCGGCTAGTTTAAGTCCGACTGCCGGTTAGTTTAGGCTAACAGTCCGCCTACTTATGACCAAGCCACGGCTAGTTTGGCTAAACGCCCGGCTATTTTTAGCCAAACGGGTGGTTATTTTAAAGGTTAAACGTCCGGCTTGGCTATTTTATACCGTACATATACTCTGCTTTGGTAAGTTAAAACATTTGTATTCACAAAACTAAAAAACAAAATAACTTTTAGGTAATTTGTTTAAAACGCGCCCTGCTGGAGAGGGACGAAATCCGCCCACCCCTGCGGTCCGGTCAAGTAACCATACCAGGTCACGTGATGACCTTACCTCCAAAACGTATTTGGTCGTATATGCAGACACAGTTTTGGAACGACCGGTTTAAAACTTGCAGGATGTCATAAGGTCGTAAATACCTACAATTTGTGCATCTCGGACTTCTGATATCGGTGATCTAAGGTCTTGATTAATTTTGTGTCCGAAACACTGATTATATAACTGCTTCCGACAGAATGAATGATGGTTAGGTAAACATCGGGTACCCAATTGTTTCGTTGCGTCCGAGTACACCGTCCTCCGCAATATGCAAGCCATTGACGCTAACTTGGTCACCAACTTGACACTTACCTCTGCAGGTTCCCGAAATTTCCCATTTGACATTCACCCTAATGAAAAATGAGATAAACGACTCCACCGAGGAGCGGTGGGCCGAAGACCCATACAGAAGCCATCGGAGTTGTGACAAGCCGGCATTCCCGAAGCACGTACGAGACCAAACATAGATCGCGTCAAGTGCGTACTGCTTTCTTTATTAGTTAAGTTATTTGCAAAACACCTTTTAAACTTTTTACAGAATACAGAGTAGCAGATACAAATACAGATGTATATTTTGTGAAACCTCATCGAATGGCTTGTTTGGTACCACGTCATTACAGTGTTTTAAAAGCTCGAATTTCCCAGCACGTCACTTAAATTCACATGCACAATAAAATGCATACATGTAAAATAAGACCCCATCGATGGACCTCTGGAGCCTAACCACTATTGAGCTGAATCTGAAATTGAGGCATTTGGTCGGATTAAGAATTTCGGAAATGTTGATTTCTTCCTACTAGCGTTCATAGTTTCTGAGGATAATTGCGGTGAGGGTATCCTGAGCGACAGTACTAAATCCTTTGAAAATGACCTTCAATGACCATTGACCACTGGTGATCGTTAATATTGACCGACCTGAAAATGATTGATACTTTCGATAAGAGCTTTTCTTCGAGCATACTCTAACTACGTTTCTAAGCTTGGCCTACGTTGCGTTGTTTTTAGATCGTAGGGGTTGAGAATCGAATCCCCTGCCAGGGCGGTCAATTATCAGCGAGCACCCCAGGGCGCGTGTTAAGCGTTATGTTCCTTCTCCAACATAACTCTATAATATTCCCTCCATATGTATAATTTGTTCTTTCTAGGCCCCGACGCAGGTCGCATTCGTCTACCTCCGTACACCAAAGCCATAGCCCATCTGCGTCGCACGACGCACGCTAGCACGCATGCCACTGGCGGTCGACCGAGCGCCAAGCGCGGAGCCGCTGGGTATGCAGCGACTGAAATTGGATTTTCCCCGCCATGCGCTTTTATGTTTTAACACCTTCAACGCCGCCGCCGCCCGCCGCCGCCTAGCGTGGAGGGCATCTACTCCCGATCGCGACATACTTTTCACACCCCTTGAGTTAATAACATTGTGCTCCCAATTCTCTGACCGCTTAATCCTAAGCATTTAAATTGACAAACAATCAGATGGAGCTAATTCAGCACAATGTGTGCCAGGTTTCCGTCAGCGGGACTACAGAGTCAAGACCGTCAGAGGGGTCAGATGAGTCAGATGGGTTCAGATGCGGTCAGATGGGGACCCGACCGTGACCACTCATCAACAGTCGGCGGGCGTTTAGCGTCACGGACACGTGGTATTCAGAGCAGGGACAGATAAGAGTGCTACCAATGCCGGAAAGCAGATAGACTATCATGTGGACCGACTGATGGATAAGTGACATGCCACGCTGCTGTGCGGCGTTGTGACTAATAGTTGTCGGAGTTATGTGGTGGCGAAGTGGCGGCACGTCTTGGCTTCAAGCAGAAATGAATCACGATATGTCACATCTGTGTCAGTGACTCAGCTTGTTGCATTAAGATGACTTTTATTGTCTGAATATGTATGTATGTGACAAATGTAAAAGGAGTGAAGGATGTATTTTTTTGATGTAATATTGCATATTTTGAAACTTATTTGAAGCTAAAAACGAATTAATACCCACTTATTGCATTTATTCGTTTTTAGCTTAAAAAAGTTTCAAAACATTGCTGTATTAAAATAGTTGAGAGTTACTAAAAGAGTTGTTGTATCAAAATAGCAGTGGTTAAGTGATGGCAGTATTTTTACATATAATATACAATTTAATTTGTTTAATGCATTTAAACCAAATGCTGAGTAGCGCTGCTCGTTACGTGTTTTGGCTTTGGTTAAGTTTTTCTTAGTAGTGGATAACTGAAATTCAATACCATGGAAGGATTTAGAATGACATTAAGTTCAACTTTGATAGAAACTTAACACTTAGCAAAAAGAGCAGCCTAAAGAGAAGGCAAATGTGATGCCAGAGGTGCAAAAATCTTACGCACGTGCCCACTGCTGGTCGACCGATTTCCACTTATGTGATCCGGTTGTGATTTACCTGGTGTACTTGAAATCATCAACTTTTAATATTAACATAATAAAAAAAGAAATGTTTTGCACCTTTTGGAAACTCTTTAAACACACTAAGTGATTTTTAAAATGGGTTTCTGGAGCTATTCAAATATTTCAGGTGTGAGAAACACGTACAGTTTATTCTTTTACACACCTCCAAAATAATCTAAAAACGCGGCCTGTCGCTGCAAAAAATCTTGACGCAACCGAGTGCGTGAACCCAATTCTTCACTCATTGCGTACTTCACAAAAGTCGCGCACTTTGGAGTGTGACCATTGGACTATGGCTCGTGAAGGTTACCTTCAGTTTCAAGCCGGCGATGGACATTCCTTTATGTTGTGTCTCCGACGAACTTGTCAACCAACATCTGATGAGTCTGATGCCCTCCGTTTCTGAAGATCCCGAAAAATCTTATCCGAGCCGCAGATCACGGGCCGAGGCACTGCAACTAGGCAGGAGCGGTGTGAGGAGGGGCGCAGGACATTGTGTTGGGCGCTGTGGGGAGGGACCATGGCAGAGAGGAGGGAAATGCTAACGAAGGGGTGGCGCCAAAAAACTGGGCCCCAAAACGCGCCCCAAACTCTGGTCAGGGCCAGCTCAAAAGCCTCTCGCTTCTCATATACTGCACATAACAACCACACCAAAGTCATTACGTCATGCCGAACGTGCGGCGGGTATGGCTTCTTATTTGTTGCAAGTCTCGAGCGTTTGTGAGCTGGCCTCCCGTTCCGAAGTCCGGAGAGAATTGTATTCACACCGAGACCGTGGACTGCCCTAGTACCAGAAATCTATTTGCTGAAGACTGAAGTCGCTGCGTGGATTTGATTTGTTGCATGACTTTACATCACTTTTTGTTGGATAATCACTTAAAAGAATCTGAAGAAATAGAATTTCAGATATTGTGATCTTAACTCTTCCCCTAATATCTTCCTAGTTAGTTCGCACTCATTTTGCGTGCTCAGCTTTGTTCTGTTACGTGACCATCTGTAACCTTTTTGCACCTCTGTTTGTCATGCATACTAGAGTTGCTGACAGAGTCGGTTATCACAATTTTGCACCGGAAAATATTTTTGACGAAATTTGGTAATCAGTTGGTTAGGCTAATAAATCTTTTGACGCTCTTTGGTCAGCTTAATCTGAATAATTTTCTTTTTTCACATTTTGACGCATTGTTATTTCTATCCAGCAAATTGGTATACACTTTGCTCGAAATTTAATCAATTTATGCAAATGTCTTTGGTCCTGCTTGCGGCATCAACTATTTTGCTTTGGAAATGTATTAAGCTCATTTTGCACCATTAAAATGTCTTTTGGGAATTGTACATGTGCTTTTTATGAATGATGATGTAGACAAAGCTATTTTTGCCAGTGTGTATAAATATGTATACTTTTTGAAAAACGGTCAAATCTTGGACATTTTTGGCCTCAACCGAAATTGGTCAATATTTGGTCAACCAAAATGCCTCCTGTTCGGTAATGGATTGGTTTTGATCAGGAACTTTTGGGAAAATGGCATCACTAGTGCATACCTTTCACTTGTGCTGACTAGTGCGTGCCAAGAGGATGGGTAAGCTTCGAACGATACAATAAAGAACGGCATCAGTTTGAAAAATCCGTATAGCTTCTACGCTTCAAGTTCTCGCACTACCATGCGTAAACTTTTCGCTGACAAAAAATAGTTTCGTCAACAACCGCAGTTTTGTCAAGTCATGTTGTATCGTTGGCGTCACCACTTTCGCTTGGACGAACACAAGGGATAAGTACAGTGATAACAAACGATGACTGGATCGGTGACAAATTTCAAGTTCCCTAGACTGCTACAGCGGAGCTGTGATGTCTCAAGTTCAAGATGACAAAAACTGCACTCGCTATTGGGTTGCGTAGTATCTACTTCTATAGCAAACTGACGCGCGTGGTGACAATTATTGGATTAACTTGACAAAAGCTAACATTTGAGCAGTTAAAAATATGTGTTTTCCTCAAGCAATAATAAACAATGTTTAAGTTATGAAAAATATAGAAGTACAAGCAACAACAATCGCAAATTTGTGATTAACTGAATGTCTTGTAGACTAAGACGCACACTGGAGCAGGGTAGCTTGATTCCCCTACATTTTTTCCGCGAATAGCTAAAAAACGAAGCGGAGCAGGGCGTTTTTTTGCTAAATTTAAGACGACACAATAGCGGATCACTTGACGCAATATAATGCAAATCTGTCGATACATTTTTAAGTTATATAGATTTGAAGTCAAAGATGGCGGTCAGAATTGAGGTCGGTGAAGTGATACCCTTCGGAACCGACTATTGGATCGGGGTGATTAAAATGTAATTTGGAAGCCAATGTCAACATTCATCCCCGGACATAATTTTGAACACATTGCTGGTGAACTGTGACGTCTCAGAGGTCAAATTTGATAAATGATGACATTTGACCTTCGTGACCTTGTTTGACCTTGAATATATTGAAAAAGGTCTGCTAAATTTCAGCAAACTGACATAGTCATAACACCTCCCTACCCTGTAAGTTTGACTGTCTCGCTTGCTACAGCAGCTGTTATACTTTCGGAGATGTAAAGAGTGCCCTCTCCAGTGCGCATTAGTGGCATACCATTACCCCTCTACAGTGCGCGTTTTAAGCATCCGCCATGCCGACGCAGAGTGCGCTATAGACGGATGTGACGCTTTCCACAGTTTGAGGTCATCCCGAGTCCTGACCGAGACGGCTCATTAGTCACACGTTCTCAGAAGTCAGACGAGCGAGTCGACAACTGTTACTGTGGTTAGTCACACTCTCGGCGTGACTCCAGTGGCTCTCAAACTTCAGGCGGAGTGGCATAGATTGAGATGGGGCTCTCAAATCCCAAGCAAAGGCCCAGTGGTTGAGACGGTGCCTCGTAGATCATTTGCGCTGAAGCTAATTCCAGGACTGTTCTTAGTTCGTCAATAATACGATATCAGAAAAACTAGATGTTTATCGTAAACTTGTTAATTTGAAACTTGCACTTGTGTTAGTGTTTGTGTCAAAATAGCAAGTTTGTGTTAGTGTTTTTGTCATCAATATCAACGAGCTTGGGTACTCATGGCTTGCAAGCCATCACTATCCGAACTCGCGGATTAATCTACGTTTATTTGGTTTGCATCACACTACTCTTCGATTGCGGTGTTGAAAGAATTGAACAGGCAAGGCGGTTTAATCACGATAATCATTAATCATACCACTCAGAAGTTGTGGTATAGAAACACGTTTGAGCCCTTTCTATACATATCTTACATACTAGCTGATTTATCATGACCTATAATTCTTCGCCATACTCCTGATCCCGTGTAAGCAGCTAGGAAAACAACCAACGCACGCATCGCCAGCGTCTATAACTACGCGCTAATTGCATGACCAGAGAAATCCCACCATGCGACCAAGTCATGGACAACAATCCGGGCTGCAGCATCCGGGCTGTCCCTCTCTGCAACCGCCGCCAACGGGAGATAACCCTGGCGTATCGTAAATTACCATGACAGCGAGAGGTTCAGCGGACCGACCGACCCGATACGCGATACTCCAGAGAGGAGCCTCCCGACCCGTTCCTTCTCCGCTGACCTAAATCAGAGCCAGACTTCACGCGGGTGGTGGCGGCGGAGTCCTGGTCAGGAATTGATTGCGATTTGGTGGTGGGTGTTGGCTTGAGAGAGAAGAGGTTTGTGTTGTGTGTGTGAGTTGTTGTTGGAGGAGTTGGGTGGGGTGATGGCGCCAGTGGGTTGGTGTGTGTGTGTGTGTGGAGGGCGTTATGACCCTGTGAGATAAGAGGTGACCTTGGGTGACCTCGGGTGACCGACTGACCCCATCTGACCCACAAGGACCTCCTCTAGGTTATGGTGTCTTTGATGACGCAGAGGTGTGTGCTATGGCGCATGGTAAAGGGCTTCCTTTGATTACCAATTAACGCGGGCCGGGCCGGTGCCGGTGCCTTCTTCGCCGTGCCTGGGAAGGGCATCTGAACACCCCTTCTATCTCGGCTCCTATGGTGAACAGGAAAAATCCAAAAAACAGCATTCGATAGCTCGTCCAAAATCATGTCGAAACCTTTGTGATCACTTTTAGCTTAGGTCAATAAATTAGGCTCCAGAGGTCATCAAAGATAAAAAATCTGATTTTGGAGCAGGCAAATGTTTCGTTGATACCGTTGCTTTGTAGTGGAGGTGTCAAGCAGGGTGATGATTTTAACGTCATAGTGTTGTATCGTCAATGCGCTTTGAATCATAATTATTGGGAGTGGTTTAGTTCAAATGCAAATTTTGATCTCAGGTCAAGGTCATGCAAGGTCATATGGCAGTCCATTTGGGTCACAATGCACATATACGGCAGTGGCTCGATGAGATAAACACATTGGTATCCTTATTATATCTCTATCTTTTGTGATACAAAGCTATTGGCACAAACGTGTTGGTGACCTCAGATGATCTTGTAACGGTCAATGAACAAAACAAAATTCCTGGATCTTCACGAATGGCTTATAATGGCATCATCGTAAAAGAATTGGCCTGATCTTATGTGTATTATCTGAATAGGAAGCATTGGCAACATATTCCATTGACTTACAATGGAATGTCACGTGATGAACCTGACCTTAGGTCGCCGATATAAAAACCTTTTCGAGATCTGCTAATTGTATAGATACAGGTCACTGCAAAAGTAATGGTAGGTACAGTGTCCCAGCATGTGTTGTTTTGGGTAGGAAATGGCAACCAAAAGTAAATTGTTTTTCACTCTTCCCATTCCAGGAGCGACCTAAAATGGGGAGAGTGGAACATTATTCACCTTTAGGCGTCATTTCCCACTCAAAACAACACATTTTGGAAAACTGTACCTACCATTACTTTTGTTAGTGACCTGTACCTATGGCTTAATTCAATCATGTAAGTTTGAAACCGAACGACCAAGAACTGTGGCCTTGGTATGACCCCGAACTTTAATGGAGGTGTGGTCACGTGACCAGACCAGGTGACCTGACCTGAGATGACCCGATGTCAAGAATCGCATACAATGTGGGTAATTGACTTCCAAACAACTGTGTCAAAAAATATGTGCGCAGCTCCTCTGGTTTCCGCTATCCTCGAAAAACCTTAGGGAGGGGGGCGTGGAAATGCCCCCGGGACGGCGCGATTTAATTAAAACTTGCATACAGTATGCACTATGTATTTATTTTATGCTTTTATGCTGTATTGTATGAATTGATAAATCGATCAATTTATCTGTTCAGATCGATATAGACTGGCCCTAATATACATGAATTTCGACCACACTCACGGTGTCGACCTCGGAAGACCAAGCCCGCTAACACAAACAGGTCCGTTTCCATAGCTTGACTTATTCGCACACGAATGACCGCATTTCGGCAATCTCACGTGAGCAAACGCCTAACGGAGCTCGACGACCCGCCCCATGTTTGTTCCTTTTGCCGCATCCGGTGTGTCGCTCTTGCGCCGCTTCTGTCGCGCCTTGGTCCCCGCCGAAATGGCGCAGCTGCGTCGTCGTTTGCCACCAAACTGACAGCCGCCGGCGCCCGCACGTCGGTTGGACTTAATTAATGAGATCTTGTGTGGCATAATGAGGTGATAACGTGTCGCATTAAGACCAGACGACTAAAAACGTGATATGAGCGTGTGTCTGAAGTCGTATGACCTTTCCGGTCCAGAAATGCCGCCTGGGTTGTTTTTCATGGCCGGGATGTTCGTGATGTTATGTGGTAGTTTTTTGGTCAGTTTCTTTCGTATGGGTTGACTATTGGTTAGGCACGGTAATGAGGGTGCCACAAGGCCCGCTGAGGGCTGTCGGAGACGCAGCCGGCATAGGTGCACAGCGTGTTGAATTTGTTTGATATATAAGTCTTAAGTATATTGGAAAATGTCATAAGACGCCACCTAGTAATTGCGCTAGTTCACAAAATTATATTTAGCTACAACATATGCAATCAATCTAACAAAATGCAAAATACAAAAATCTAACAAAATACAAAGTATTTGCGAAGTTCTTCCATAAATCTGCAGGCATATTAGGGCTTCTTTAATGGAAACTTTTTCAGATGCTTATGTTTTACGCAGACTTGTGCCTGGATCTCGAAGTTGGATCTGGGATCCCAGTGGATCGCTCGGTATAAAATGCATGACGATATTGGATCCCAGTGGATCCCTCTGAGTAAAATGCATGACGATTTGGGATCCTTTTGGATCTCTCGGCGTAAAATGTTTCAGGATCTGGGATCTCAGTGGATCTCTAATTAAAAACGAGCCTTAGATCTTGAAACATAAGATGTAGGAACTGGCATCAAAACTTGTGGTCTCTATTTTGCGTATGTAGTTTGTACTATGAAGATAATTAGTATCTGCAAATTACTTTGTAAGTTGTACTATTGGTTCCAAAATAAGCGTCCCGCTGGGTTGGCCGGCACAACAGTTTAAGGGAGTAATAACGCCTATGGGAAAATTATTAGAAATGATGGAGATGAGAGCCACTCACCTGGGCACTCATCTACATCAATCCAAATACTTTTCCCAAGGCAGTATATTCCCTTGAACTGCTGTGCCGGCCAACCCAGCGGGACGCTTATTTTGGAACCAATAGTACCTATTAGCAAGCGTATCTTTGGAATTTATTTTCCAATATGATAAAATAAGCAAGAAGAAGGTACCTACCAGCGTGCCTGGATCCCAATGTTGGATATGGGATCCCAGTGGATCCCTCGGCATAAAATATATCAGGATCTGGGATATTTGTGGATCTCTCGGCATAGTTTGTACCTGGATCTGGTGTCCCATGTGGATCCCGGGACACAGAACACAGAGATCCAGATCTCAGATGGATCCCAGATCCAGGCACATGTCTGGTTTAACGATAGGCCGTGCGTCGCAAAAAGCAGCATGCATTCGCGTAAATCAAAGCAAAGCCACCACCCGGACATGCAGGATGGTGAGGAACAATTGTCTTGCTTTGTGTGATAATTATGAAATGTCTCCACCACCCTTCCAACTAAATTGCATGCTTATTTAAACTCCTAACGCCCAGACGACATCCAGTTAATTCCCCGTGTAACTTACCTGGGTTCCGTGGATACATAACACCAACACAGCCACCACACTGGCTGTGGCGGACAGCAAGCTTCCCAGCCGCATTGTGGGTGTTTCTCACTTCACTAACACTGCACTGACTCGCACGAACACCACACGATTTCAGACAGAGCCGTGATGAAAGGATGCTCTTGGCCAAGCTCTGTTTGACTTCCAGGAACTTGCTGTTTTCGAGTCGAAGCACGTCACTTCGTGTTTATATCCGCATAGTGTTGGTTCGTGATATCGAACGCAGGGAGGGGGACTTCGGTGAGAAAGAAGAGAAATGTAGTGGGGTAGTGAGGAGACGTAGATGGAGATGGACCGGGAGACGGAGACAAAACCTGAACCTGAGCTTGAGCCTGAGGTGGAGACGGAGACGGAGACGGAGACGGAGACGGAGACGGAGACGGAGACGGAGACGGAGACGGAGACGGAGACGGAGACGGAGACGGAGACGAGACGGAGACGGACTCGTAGACTGAGCTGGAGACTGGAACGGACCCGAGCCGGCACACAGACACAGACCCGGACGCGGGCCGTAGACGCAGACAGACGCAGACGCAGACGGACGCAGACGGACGCAGACGGACGCAGACGGAGACGCAGACGCAGACGGAGACGCAGACGGCGTGTGGCGGAGCGCGCGCGGCGTTCGAACGTGCGTCGCCCACGGAGCACCACGAGCGACTGAGCTTACTCCGCCGGCCGGCACTGGACCATCGAAAGTGAGATGAAACGCAGCCGAGGTCACAGGAACTGGGTGAACATTAATGGGGTCTCTGGAGGACTGGCGAGTGGGGATGGTGGAGGGAAGGAGGTGGAAATGGGGAAGTTATGTACTCACAGAGGGGTGGATAGATGGAAAAACGTGGCAGTATTACCCAGAACGATCGGTATGAGGCAAACAAAATATACTCTAGCATCTTATTTAGATTTAGAAGTTGTACTGGAGAAACTCTAGCATACGTGTTTATAATTATCAACCAAGTTAAGGAGGAAGCTAGTACTTCTACTTAGTAGTGGTGTCAATCGGTAACCAAAATTTGTGTTACCGAAGAAAATGTGTGACCGATTTGGTAATCGGTCAGTCAGACTTATACATTTTGGGACCCTTTTCGTGCAGCCTTATCTTAAACAATTCACTTTTTTGTCACATTTTTTGCGCATTCTTATTTATATCCATAAAAATGCTACACAATTTGCTCGAAAATCAATTTATTAGTGCAAATATTTTTGTTTTGCTTGTGGCATCCAATATTTTGTTTTGCAAATGTATTTAGTTTCGTTTTCACCATTATTATGTTTGTTCGGAAACTGCACATGTGCGTTTTATGAACTATGATGTTAACAAAACTAATTTTCCCCTTGTGTATAAATAAATATACAATTCAAAATTCGGTCTAATCTGGGACATTTTTGGCCTCAATCAAAATAAGTCAATATTTGGTCAACAAAAATGCTTTCTGTTCGGTATTGGATTGATTTTGGTCAGAATTTTTTGCAAAATGACATCACTAGTACTTAGGAAGACATAAGTCAGTCAAAACATAGATATTACTTAGATTTTGTTTGGGAAGGCATCGTTTATACTTGTTTTTATATATCTTCTATTTTTTAATATATTTGCAAATTGTGCTATTGTGATGTTATTTTTCCATGACATAAAATTTGTCAAACATTTTAAGAAAACAAATTTTAAGAAAATAAAAATATATTGGAGAACCAAGTATAGACGATACCCCCAAAATGTCAAAGCTATATCTAAATTTTTGACTGACTTATGTCTCCCTAAGTACTAGCCTCCTCCTTAACTTGGTTGACATTTCTTAACACACTTGTTAACTCACTTAACACACTGGCATTCATTCATTTTTAACGCACATGCCAAATCCGATACGTTCTTAGAGTTGTATCGAAATTGCAAGGAGCAGGCCCACAAACCATCCTTTTTAGTCGCTCTAGGTCTGGTGTGGTCACACAGGATGCTCAAAGCAGGGCCTATTTAACATGTTAACTGGGGGATTAACTTATTCCCCGCAGTGCCTTGAGCCCCCCCCCCCGCCCCCAGTGGACGCTAAGAATCCCCGCAGTCGACGGTGAAAAAACTCGGAGATTACTGTCACCACTGCACCGTCAACGAAACTTTCGCGATGAAAACTCGACGCCCTTCCCCCCGCTAGCGACTCTTCGCCCTGACAACCCGACTTCGCCACCCCAACCCCTCCCCCCGTTTAAAAACTTTTGACTGACGAAATGGAACGGAATGTTTTTCCTAAACTCGTAGTCTAGATCTGCCAGTGCCAAAAGTCTAGATTTCCCCCAGTGCAAATTTTTGTATTAGAGGACGCCATGGCCTCAAAGACCTCGTGTTCAAGGGTGGAGCTTCTCAGAAAAAAAGTTTGTGTTTCAATTTATCGCATTGCCTGGTTGTTTTGCTTGTTTGAAGCGAAAAAATTGTCATTTTGACGTCAGGAACAGTTCAAATCTGACAAAAGTTGGTGGGGAAAAGCGGGAAATCGGTGAGGCAGACCCCACCACAGACCACTGGAAGCGGAAACTCCACCCACCAGGTGTTTGTGTTTCCAGTATTTCTGGATCGTATTATCAAAGGCACAACGACATTTTGGCACCAGACTGGTTAATGATTTGACACTAATTAAATCGATTTGAATCGTTCAATCAAAATTTGTTTAATAAAACAAAAATGATTCCCCACCAGACCCTTTCATTCATGAATCGTGGTTGAATCAAAACCCGCATAAAATTAAGGCTGATTGAATAGAAAAATGTAACGATACTTAACGATTAAATATGACTGGTAAATTGTGCAAATACATGCAGTCACAGTGGCTACATTAATTTATACTGAAATAGTGATGTTGTAAAAAAGTGTTAACCCACGCCTCGGTGGGCCTTCGAGACAGCTTCCCCTGGTGGGGGTAAAAACGACTCCCCGTCGAAGTCAAAAACTTATGGGGCTAGAAATAATCAGAGAAAAAAGCGAAAGCTCTCGACATGGAAACACTAAGTTACTGAAAGTATTTTGGCTCAGGTCAATATTGAAGTCACCAAAGGTCATCGGAGGTAAAATTTTGCAGTTTTAGGACTTCGCTTCGAACAAACCCAAATATCTCGATAACTATGAAGGCTAAGAATAAAATTAAAAATAGAAAGCTCTTGCGAAGTGCAATCGACGTTAGTTTTGTCGAATTCGAGCTCAGGTCAATAGTTTAGGTTCAAAGAGTCATCATCGGTCAAAATGAAATTTTTGATTAAACTGTTTTTCCTAAATAACTTGTTAGCTTACAAATATAGAGCAATGATGGTAACACCATCGCTTTTTAATCGTCGAGGCGCTTTGAAACATATGAATGGTTAACTGGTTAGGAAAAGTTATTTTTTTACCTCAGGTCAAGGTCATTTGGTGACCCATGTAAGTCATATTGCATATGGCGCGACGCGTCCCAACGAGACAAACACAGGAGTGTCATCGGCTAGTCTCTATCTTTATTATATCAATAATTATTAGCAAAACATTGGTGATGACTTCATAGACCTCAGTCCTCAGATGACCTTGCAAAGATCATTAAACAACAATTGCACCTTGCTCATCGCGAATGAGCTAAAATAGCTTGATCCTGAAAGAATTGGTCTGATCCAATGCACATTCTCTGAACAAGGAAGCATTTGTATATTTTCCCGTTCACTTATAATGGGGAGGTCAGAAAATTTACCTGACCTTAGGTCACCGTACAAAAAAATCCCAGATACACGATTGTTAGGTACTTTAAAGGACACTCCCACCTTAAACAAAAATGTGTCAAATGTACGTCGCTTGTGGTGCAAAAAAATAGTGAAGTGAATGCTGCTGAACGATGATTATGAACATTTTGTTTTCACGAACAGTGCTCAATTCATAAAAAAAATCAGTTTTTAATATTTGACTGATGACGTCATTTGAATGATTTTGGAAAAAATAAAACTTCATGCTGCCATAAGTAGACAGTTATGGGCTAATGTATGGCAAGAGGTAAAAGCAAGTCGACTGTAATAAACATTTAAAGCAAGAGAGACTACGACATCGGCTCACGGACACCATCATTCATTGGGGCTGGCGATGTTACAGAAAATATGCAAAATCAAACTCGAATTTCTCTGTGACTTCTACCCGAGTGTGTGTGTGAAGCGGTATACCATACATAATTTCAATCAAGCACGCAAAATGGCTATCTTAACTCAAATATTATGTTAAGGTGGGACAGTCCCTTTAATGTGTTTGATGGTTATTTGTGCCATAATGAATGAGAATAAGTGCAAAGGGATGATCATTAACATGGCAGTTAGAATCTGACGATGCCGTAACGGTGAAAGCTTTTTGTCCTTTTCCTTTTTGTCTCGCCTTTTTACATTACAAAATACATAATTGTCATGTTAATGATCATCTCTTTGCGCTGATTGTAGACACTTATGTTCTTATGAAATCCTGCAAGTTTAAAAAATATCGGGCAAAGACCATGGCTTAAGCACGATCACAAACATTTTGTAATGCAAGGTCACTTGACGTAACTAGGTGACCTGACCTGAAATGACCTGAGGTCCAAACTTTGACAAAGTATAGGCAATTGATGTAAAAACATGTTTTCACAGTTTGGCTGCACTGTGCGCTGCCGTTTTCCCGCAATTTTGGAAAAGCCTTAGGATCAAAATCACCCCCACCATGGGTGAAGGCTGATGATCATATACATATATGTTAATAAACATGCATATATGTATTATTTTTTGTATGGATTTGACAACACATGTATTTCCATGTTGAACCAAACTTGAAACGATTGGAATATTTTTTTTTTATTCTTTGAAATAAGAAAAAAATACAAAATTATATACGAGAATCGAATGGTGATTGAATCATTCATATTGGAAAATGAATCATGATTGAAACATTACAAAGTTGAATCAATAACTAGTCTGTTTTGAACGTCACTTTCTGCTTAGGCATGCCCTGTAAAAATTGTACCAGTGTGTTTTTTACAGTGAAGGTGGATCATTTCGTCTACTAAAGGCAGAGTAGGAAAAGAGACAAATTAAATGATCATGGGTAGAATTTATGCGTTGCAGCGGAAGTAAGAAAGTGTGGACGAATCCAGTCAAGCACTTCAACAGTGTTGGGCAGCTAGCCTCTCAGATGGGGCTGAAAAGATGAGATCACCTCCTCAGCTCTTCCAAGCCTCAGCCGGACAAATAGTAGTTCACATTTTCGTCGCCAGGTGCACCACCATCGCGGCGCGTGAATGTGCGACAGAGCAGTTTGTCGTTAGCCACCGGCGGATCCAAGGGGGAATCAGGGGCAAATGCCCCCCCCCCTCACCCAAACCCAAACCGCCTGAAATCGGCGAAAATTTACACATTTCCTGACATCTACGCAACTTGTACTGAGGAAAGTTTATTTGAAAACGTCTATCAATGCATAAGGGAGCGAGATCCAATGAGTTGTTTTGATTTTTATGAACTTTTTCGGGGTGATAATCCCCCCCATGGCGCCAAAACCAAATCCTAGATCCTCCAATGTGGTTAGCTGGTGAGAGTGCAATGTCACAGTTAATTACTCTGGCGGATCCAAAACGTGGGCTGCAGGCAAATTGGAGGGAACTAAATTTAAAACAAGTCTCAATAAATTGGGAAAACTCATAGGGTTTGGCTTCATTGTACACTAGCTGGGGTGCCCGGCGTTGCCCGGGCAATTAATTACCTAATGTTGCCTGTTATGTCGGGAGGGGACAAAATGCAATCTAACGTTTTTTGTACCTGTTCAATAATTGGTGCATAGAAACCAAGCAATCTTTACGTTTGTGTTCTGTCAGGCAGGTAACAGTAGATCGTACACGCCGCAGTCAAACAACAAGCTGAATTTCGAAGCACTAAACCACTTAAAAGCAGACTTAACCAAGGTAGATATGTTACCCCTTACCGTAAGCAGTAAAGCGTTTTCGTAAATTTGAATTCGAAAGACTTCAGAATGAAAATGTCCAAAAGCGGCAGCAATATACAGAAATCAGGTTTCGGCTCGAAGCACTAAATGTGGCCATAACCCACTTGAAGCAGATTTAACTAACGTATCCATATTTAACTAAGGTAGATATGCACCTGGAAAGAGACGCCGATTTTGGTATATTTTGTATGTTGTATTTTTGTATATAGTGAAAATATTTATGTATTTTTTTGGATCCAAAACCTTCCTGTCAGTATGCTGATTCAGAAGTAGTATGGGTTTTGTATCCATATCCAAGGGTTTTCGATTCCATAGCGGTCAAACGAAAATCCATTTGCCCTTTATTTTTATTATTATTATAGTATAATATTATAATATTATAATATATATATATATTGCTATATTATTATGTATTATGTATTATGTATTATGTATTATGTATTATGTATTATGTATGTAGATTATTGAACGGTTCAAAACAAACATGCCTTTGTAACAGTTATTTGGATTTCCTTCTTTATTGGCAAATGTGTCAAATTTCGCCGATTTCAGGTGATTGGGAGGGGGCGTCACCTTGTTTGATATTCGAGCTTTAAAAAAATCATTTTCCGGAGGATGTTTTTTTTTTCGAGAAAAAAAAATATGGAAAAAATTGGAAAAAAAATAAAAAATCGGGGAAAAAAATCAATAAAACGCAATATTCGTGGCATATACACATCAAAGTGCTCATAAGGTTTGTTTCATACCAACTGGCATGGGCGTCACCGATAATTATTGTGTGGGTGGTCGGCTGAAATGACGGACAAAATGCACCCCCTTTAAAGAGTGTATTTATGTCTTTGCAACATTTTTCATGTAGATTTCCATGTCAAAGTATGAATTTAGGTATTCAGCGCTGCGCGCGAAATTTTCGGATTTGCCTGATAAAACTAAAAACTATAGGCTATAGCTTAAAAAAATATAAAACTATAAAAAAAACTATAGCCTTGTAGAAGATAAACAACTAAAAATGTAATCTATTCCATTCAGAGTTACGACGAACCGAAGACGATGACGATGATTATCGATGCGACGCCTCGAAGCGGCGTTAAAATTGTATTTTTGGGTAGTGGAAAAAATATTTTCTAATCGGAACCAGTCTGTAATTGGAGCCAAGCATCAGGTAACCTTTTTCCTGGTTGCACAGCTCGTTATGATGAAAAATATTCAAATGACGGTAGTTTTTCAGATACATTAACCTTCATTTAGTAAATCACGATGACCGGTGGCAGTCAGCACTCAATAGTATCTATAATAATAATAACGGTACCTATACATATTAATGTACCATAACCAAACTGTAACAAACAACTGGAAATAGTGCAAATGGTTTGAAGGAAGCAACTAGTAATACTGAGGCAGAAATACTTTTCTGCACATTCTGCACTGTCCAAAACTGGAGGGGAATATCTCTCGCAGCCTCACGACCAGCAAGGGGACGCTGTTCCCCCATCCCCCTGCATATAATTGTTCCCTGTAGATCTAAAGGAGCCTGGTGGGAGATGACTTGGGTAGATGGTGCTGGTCTGCTCTCCACTTTTAGCTCTTCGGTCCAGCAAGCTGGGCACCGGTGGAGTAGTTTCCGGATGCCGATGTCCGCGTCCTTGCGTTCGTGTCGCCTTTTTCGGAACTCGGCAGGCTAGCTAGTTTAACATGTAGCCTGCAAAGTTAAGATTTTATGAAGGGAGTGGGCCCTGGGGCCAGAAATTACCGTCACGGAGAGCCTCTGCCAGACACTTAATGGAATTTAGTTATCCCTTTTCCTATTTTGTACAAGCAATTGCAAAACTTGTGTCATGTTGCGAAGCGGCGTGAAATTATTCGAGTTTTTACTGTGGATATCATATTAGGATTTTGAATGCTGCAAATGCTATTTTTACGACAAATTGTTATCTTTCCCGAAAAATTGTTAACTTTCCCAGTTTTCTCCTAAGATCGATGCTTCTCACGTGCAGTACAGGAAACGCGCGGGGGCATACTTGTGTTGAATGCCCCTCCCAGATTCCTGTGGGGGAGCATTAATGCCCCTGATGCCCTCTGGATCCGCCAGTGTGGTAGAGCCGATACAAATGTGGTATCTTTAATCTTTCCATCAATTTGTTTCATATATTTCATAACGTTTTTTAACGTTAAAAAAACAGTGGCTCACGTCCGTCCACCCTAAAAATCGTTACATTATTTGTTTGCATGCTATTTAAAGGGACACTGCCACCTTAACATTATATTTGAGTTGAGAGAGCCATTTTGCGTGCTTGGCATTGCAATTATGCATGGTATAAGTTAAAACAACCACTGAGGTCGAATCATAGAGAAATTTGAGTTTGATTTTTACATCTGTAACATTCCCAGTCCTCGATGTATTTGAATGGGGGCCCTGAGCCGATGTCGTTGTCTCTCTTTTCTAAATGTTGATTACAGTCGACTTGTTTTACGTTTGGCAATACATTAGCAATACACTAGTCATATTTATGGCAGCGTGAAGGTTTTCTTTATTCCCAAAAGTGCATTCATATGACGTCATCAGACCAAATATTAAAACGTGTTTTATATGAAATTGAACACTTTTTGTGAGAAACGAATGTCATAATCGTGTTCAGCAGCAATTACTTTATATTTTGCACCACAAATGGCGTACATTTGAGAACTTTTTGGAAGGTTGCAGTGTCCCTTTAAGACGCAAACAACATCATAGCTTACCGTGCGACACTGCACGCTGCACACGATCTACATGTTGACCGCTGTACACGTTTTACATGCATTTGCCGTTGTAGTACACGTCCTACATACAGCGTTACGAAAAACCGAAAAGGTTGACGATGGGTTCGTTATGACGGTGGTCACTGATGTGACACCACGAAGTGGCGTGGAAGTTGTGATTTTAGTTCGTGGAAAATGAAATTGTGATATTGAAACCAGACCGTGAGTGGAGTGGAGCCGAGCCTCAAGTAACCCCTTTTTCTGGTTGCACATCTCGGTATGATGCAAAATATTTGCCCCTGGGACCAGCAATTACCGCTATAGGGAGAGCCTCTGACAGACACTTAAAGGGAGTGTGCCTACTTTTTTGAAATGTCAAATATATTTTTCTTACGGTAAGAAGCTATTGGTTTGATCATTGGTTACGATAAAATTCACGTCTGGAGCCCCTTTAGTTGAATTTTTACTTATTTTCTGCTGTGCATTTGTTTTGTTTCAAAACTCACAAACGATCGTCATTATAAACAGCGTAACGAAGATGTTACCTATCATGGCGCACCAAAGACGATAAACATTAACAAACCCATACGAACAATGTATGGGTTTGTTTAATTATATGTATCGAGGCTCTGTTCGGCAGCTGCTATCAGTGCTCACGAATTGTTTTCTATTGGCCAACGCTAACAATATATGCTAGCGTTGTAATTTAAGAGGCAAAATGATTCTAGTAGCGATAGCTCTCCTGGTGTATATCGATAATTAAGTTCTGTCGGAATGTGATTGGCGTCTTTGGAATATCTCAGCAAGCGTAAGGGATCTGGGAAATGAAGTACATGGCTAAATTCAGAAAAAATATGTTCTACAGACTAGTGTTCAAAAACTACCACATGAACCAATGTGAGTAGGCACACGTCTCCTTTAATGTAAAACTCGTTTTCCCCATTTTCCAAAATGGGTTTAATTGAGTTTGCAAATTTTTTTTTTTTTTTTTTTAATTATTTTTGTTTTTTTTTTTTTTTTTTTTTTTTTTTTTTTTTTTTTTTTTTTTTTTTTTTTTTTTTTTTTTTTTTTTTTTTATTTTTTTTTTTTTTTTTTTTTTTTTTATTTTTTTTTTTTTTTTTTTTTTTTTTTTTTTTTTTTGTTTTTTTTTTTTTTTTTTTAATTAATTGCAAAATGTCATGCACGAAGCGACGTTGTGCAAGGCCAAATTTTCCCCCGTTTTTTGTTTACCGTGGATAGCTGTAATTTGACTGCTGCAAAAAAACGGCTGGGGGACTGTCCAAAACTGGAGGGGATAATCCCCCGAAGCCTGACGACTGGGACGGGGACGTTGTCCCCCCCTCATCCCCCCTGTGGCGACGCCTTTGCGTCAGGCACACAAGAGACACAGACAGGCGCACAGGTAAACTGCAGACACATCACACATCCGTGTGTACGCATGTTGAAAGCGCAATTAATATCTTCAATTACAACCCTTCTTACGAATGGGAAACATTCCACAATCAAAAGAAGCAAATGTTCATCTGAATGTGAAGCTGAGACAAGCTTGCAATGTTGCAGACAACCGTAACGTAACAGGAAAGCGTCACCGATTTTACCGATGACTTCTTGCA
>VOPJ01014549.1:0-36882 GCA_014673585.1 Semibalanus balanoides | reverse complement strand
CTGTCCGGTAGACCGAGTGGCGACCACCCGGCTGTCCGGCAGACCGAGTGGCGACCTCCCGGCTGTCCGGTAGACCGAGTGGCGACCCCCCGGCTGTCCGGTAGACCGAGTGGGGACCACCCGGCTGTCCGGTAGACCGAGTGGGGACCACCTGGCTGTCCGGTAGACCTAGTGGCGACCCCCGGCTGTCCGGTAGACCGAGTGGGGACCACCCAGCTGTCCGGTAGACCGAGTGGCGACCACCCGGCTGTCCGGTAGACCGAGTGGCGACCCCCCGGCTGTCCGGTAGACCGAGTGGCGACTCCCCGGCTGTCCGGTAGACCGAGTGGGGACCACCCGGCTGTCCGGTAGACCTAGTGGCGACCTCCCGGCTGTCCGGCAGACCGAGTGGCGACCACCCGGCTGTCCGGATGTTTTGGTGTCGCCTAGGAACTGACTGCGTGTCTACCGCGATCATTCGCCACTAATTGTGCCGCCACGCCGACATATTTTGTGACGTCATACGTCAGACACCCCGCGTCAGCAGAGTTGACGCATCAGATCGGCGCTGGGATGTGGCGGGGTGTGAGGCTGCTAACGGTGTGTGTGCGGGGGGGGCTGACGGCGGAGTGGGGGGTTGACGGTCCTGTCAGGGTCAGCGGCGGAGGGCCAGCGCGGGAGACGGGGAGGAGTCGGGGGGAGACGGGGAGGAGCTGGGGAGGGGAGGGGAGATGGGACGGTCGCCAGAGTGGCGGACAGCGGCTCAGCTGCGGCTCAGTCCTGCGCTGGTGCTCCTCCTGACTGCCGTCCCCAGACAGGACTCACTTCAGACAGACATGGCGGACAATAACGGTACGTCACCGGACTCTGCAGCCCAGTGTAGTGTCACAGACCCAACTCCTCACTTCACAGGCGGTGTGGGGATGATGTCACCAGGATGTGTCACCGTTACAATTGCATCGCAATGAAATGTGTGTCTCAGACAAATATCAGATAAATATTGCAGACAGAGCTGTACCTAACTGAATTTTACTCTGAATGTAGCGAACCTGCAGCCACTTCAGTGTCATTTAGCATATTCTCAGAAAATATTAATGCACGGACTCCGACTGCAATTATATGTTTGGCAAAAGTGTTGGCATGCTGGACAGGCGCAGTTTGTCTTTCTTTTTATATGTTCCTGCTCCGCCAAGGATTACTGTAGAGTTCAAGAGCTCCGCTACATTCTGCTGACATTGGTACATCGCTCAAAAGATTTATGTTTTGTGCTTGAGACATGCATCTTGTGCATATCAGTATCTATATCGCTTAAAAGATGCTCGAAAATTCGTCGTTGATATTTATTTTCAAAATTTTAAACTACACATGCCTTCACTGATATAAATTTGTACTCCAGAAAGGCGACTTACACTCTGCCATGGAGTAAGACTACCGTGTAAAGAAGCATTACTTTCCATTGCTTTTTACGACCCGGCTACTCCTGGAGCGAGGGCACTACGACCCTCTTAACGGGAGCTACTCTCGGATCCCTCCAACACGGGTACGCAGACGCCCAGTAAGCGGGCCAAGGATTGATCGCGACCCGTCTTTTCAGCGATGATTTCGTGTCCCGATGCTCGGGGTAAGACAACTCCGTCCACACTTGTTGACTTTTAACAAAAACATCTTGTGACTGAAAATAGAAATGTGACTCCAGTACCCTGATCAAGTGGCGATTAGAATTCAGAGGGAGACAAATCTTATATCAGTGTTCACTATCTAGTGTGCACTTATAATATAATTTCCTGCATGGAAATGCAGGCACTTATCGTGCATATTGTTGGTTTGTGTTTTACGTGAAATATTTCAAAATGTATCAAAACAGCACACGTGAATGATAGATTTCCCTCCGTATGACAATGTATTGTGGCTGCTGATTTCAGAGGCCGACTGGGCACAGGCTGGTAATTTCAATTATTTGAAGTATATTGTAGCATAGAAATAGTAAATACGTTTTGCGTCTAGTTGCGAATTGCGTTACGTTGTGTTCTTTACTTCGCTTGTAGGTATAGCCGTCCCGTAGCGTAACTAGTTCATTAGCTTTAGGGTGAGATTATCGGAAATAATATACAGTTCACAGCAACGCAACTCATAGTTATATATTATATGCATATAAAACTCGTTTTCTCTCGTAACATTTACAAGATATATGCATGGTCAGACAACCAGCATTGGACAATGCTTAGTCAAGTGAAACCGAATACGAATGTCTCGTTACGCGTGTAGATACAACAATAGCTCAACGAGTTACTTTTAGTTATAGAGATTAGCATGTGCAGTGCTTCGTACACCGCATTTATAAAATTATATTTGTTGTCATCAATTTGTGCATATATGTGGGTGTGAGTGTGTGTGTGTTAGATGTTTTGCTAGCTCTAGGTTAGGTAGTTTCGATGAATCCTCAAAGAGATGGAGCAGTGATTGTTGCAGCTGTGCTGTGGTGGTCATAGTAAGGTCTGTTATTTGTGAACCATCTTAGGAGTGTGTATTTGTTAATAAATTGTGTAATATGTTGACCAAACTTGTGCCTGGATCCCGCAGTTGCATCTGGAATCCCAGTGGACCCCTATGCATAAAATGCATCAGGATTTGGGATCTTTGTGGATCCCTCGGCTCATGGTGTATCTGGATCTGGTGTGTCATGTGTATCCCAGGACACAGGACACAGAGATCCGGATATCAGCTGGATCCCGGATCCAGGCACATGGCTCATGTTTACTTTAAGCGACATTGTCAATGTCAAACACGTATTTCAGTTTATTTTACATATACCTATTGAGTCCGCTTACAGCAATTCCTTAATGCATTATTAATTGAATTTAAAAAAGTGTTATCAATTATACTTGCTGCTATTATGCATGGACGTCAATTCTTTAAAGAATTGGTAGGGCCCCAATGGATATTTGTTTATCGAAAAGTCACTCAACTTTATAAAAGTTACTTTTTTCATTTGAGACAATGACGTCACTATTGAGCTATAGAGAGCTATAGAAATATGGCACATCCTTTGAAGACAATTCTGGCAACTTAAATACAAACAATTATTTTTGTATCGTACTCGCAACAGGTCATCCAACCAAGATTCAAGAAATACAAGTCGTTTTCTCCCAGGTCCCACAATCTTAAGTGGCTGTCAGCTAATTGCGGCGGCACTTGCATAATAACATATACCCCCTAGGCAAATTCAAAAATAAAATGGGTTCAAAACGGTGAAGTTTTGGGGAAAAATGTCTCAGTAATTTAGACTTTCAATAACGGCCAAAGGTAATGCCTATCTCAGTTCAAAACCAATACAAAGGTGAAACATTGCCTTTACTGAAGTACGAATCCACTACGAAATGCTTTACTCGTAAATTAACTATTATGAATGAACTGACAATAACATGAGCTCCTAAGGGATCCAAAGGCATGTGCGATGTGTGAAAGCTAGAATGTGAGACGGCTGCTCGATGAGGTGAGCAATGCAAAACTGGCAGAAATACTGTAGTGCTTACACCTGTGTGAGCAGGATCCATCACATTCACCTTCGCTATTTAAATTTACGTTCCCACTTCGCCGCAATAGTAGAGTTGGGTTTCGCCAAACATTGGCTTACGCGCGTTCCCGTCCAACAAAAGCAAAACATCCGTCACTCGACCTGAATTGGTAGTGGCTGGGAGTCTGAACATTATTAGTTTGATCTGGCGGCCGGGCCAGGCCGGGCCGGGCCGGGCCGCGGGTCTGCCACGGAACGCCGCGATTCCCGCGCTGCGCTGCGTTTGTTGACAGCCTCGCACACACCTGTCACCAGCGGTGGTGAAGGAGGCGCGCGGTGGTCTTGACTGGTATTGACAGGTCGGGTCTCAGGCTCGATCGATCGTGGACATGCCACAGACAGTGGGAGGAACACACGCCGCGGTCACTGCGTTGACAGCGGGATGCCGATGGTGGTGTTGTACATGTAAACTGCCGCCTGCGTGACGTGAAACAGACAACAAACCAATTACTTTAGCGTTAGAGTCTGTTAGGATGGACCCTCCTCATCACGTCACCAGCATTATTTGTATTTGATTGAAACATATATAGTATTGGAGCATCGCAAATGTCTTTTTGATTGAGATAAGACGGATATCTAACGGGGCATTTGAGCATGGCTGATACTGAAATGATAGCTGATGATTGGTAAATCGAGGGTTAAAAATAAAATTAGTACACTCATTTCACGATTGGACGATTTGGTAACTGGGGGTGGGAAATACATGATTCGCTCATATTTAATTACCTAGGCCTAACATATATAGCAAAGTGCATATGGCAGATAAAATCACATTTTAACATCAATAAGTGTTCAAACACAAGTCGAAGGCAATCTAAGGCAACTCATGCAACACATCATACCTGGCGACGTTCCACGGAACGGGCTGCACAAACACGATGCGAGCCATCTCAGTAGCGGCGCCCGGTAACACACCGTGGAGTTGGCCCATCGTCCAGTCAGCGCTGGCCTCCATATGTCCCTGCAGAGGGTATCACTGTCGCTGACGTCCGCTGCTGGTCCGTCCGCCAACATCAGCAAAGAATAGCCTCGCTGAACCTGCGGCCGGCGGCGGCTGTCTGCGGCTGGCTGCTGGGGGTCATTTCTTATCAGCCACGTCAAGTGTCGTGCACATGCCTGGGTAGGCTGGGCTGGCGTTTTGGGAGGCGGGGCGGGCCATGGGCCTGGCCTCGGTCCAGCTGACGAGGACAGGGCGTCACGGCCGTGCCAGCGACAAGAGGACTCGGCGAGCCGGCTGACGGAGCTGGATAGCTGGCCGCAAACGAGCCACAGCCGGAGCTCCTCTAGCACAGCGCGGCGTCCATAACCTGCAGCTGATTCATTATAACTGCTCGACATGCTAAATTGTCATGAGGCATGACGTGATATTATCCTCACGGAAAAGCTTGTTGAAGCGTTTTAGAAGACATTTTAGAAACAATTATAGTGTAAGGCTTCACCGATTTGAAAGTTACAAGACTGATCAGTGCAAGGCCTTACCGGCGCTGCTGTGGTGCTCAAGTCCGAGCCACAATGTCTCGTGCATTAGGTATGTCGGACACCATTACAGAGAAAACCAAGAAGAAGAAGAAGAGCAAGAGGAAGGATAGGGGAGGCGCCGCGGCGGGACCGACAGAAGCAGCAAGAGCCTGAGTGCCCACCTCAGACGAGAAATGGTATACCAGTATAGCTGTAGTGCGTAACCTGGGAGACCGCGATACTGTCTCCAGTCTGACAGCAACATACTGTAGTTCGACATGTGTGCTGAGTATCTTAGATGCAGATAGTGGCATAGTTTAGTGGTGCATAGGTAGAAAATGAACATGTTGTGCGTAAGTAGGGGCAATGACATTGTGCTCTCGGGTGCAGGAACGTGCTGCACGGGAACACTAATTGTAGTTAGAGTCAGAGAAGAAATAAATTATAAAATAGTTGGCGAGTATAGAGCACACTAGAATTCCTGTAGTATTTCGATGAATGCCGTGTCATCTAGATGTTCCTCGAGTTTCATCGATGTTGTTGCAGATTGTGTAGCATTTAGTTAAATAGGTTACTATGTGTAGATTACATGGGATCGGAATTGTGTTATTGTGTTTGTTGAAATCAATGAAGGTCAGCAGAACTAGTCCTTTTTTTGTGGGAAGTATCAGGTACCTACCTAGCAAGTATCAAATGCAAGTCACTTACAAACCAGCATGCAATAGTACAGCATGCATCCGTAAATGTTGATCACGAGCGAGTGCAAAGCACAAGCGATTCCTCACTGAATACGGAACTTCTATCTGACATAAGTGGCCGACCTGACCCGGCCCGTCCCGACCCGACCCGGCCCGGCCCGACCTGGCCCGTCCCGGCCCGGCCCGACCAGACCATGGCGTTTTTCAGAAGCTTTTATCTCTGGAACCCCACATCCGATTGACAAACGGTCTTTGCCATCTGATATCCCATTCAATCCGTTATGACATCAACATGTTTCGCGTCACGTGAGGGGTCAGCATGGTGCGTGACACGTGCTGCGTCAGGGCACTTCTAATGTGGAGTTTAGACGACAGCAGGCCAATTGCCTTGCTTTCGGGCTTCTACGGGCTCATTCGTCCACGCCGATTAAGGCGTTTCACTAGTAACTATGTATGGCTTTACCTCAAGGTATTGGAAACATCGGGTTTTGAGGTCACGATCCCTAGCCTCTCCCCCAAAAAAATGCAGCAATGTTTGAAACGTTGAGTGGAAAATTTGTAGCTTATATTATGGAAAATTAGCACCTGATTCAGTATTTGATGCGTTGTTGACGTCAATGGTAATGTGTGTTTGTCTCCCATGTAGCATTATCAGATTAGTTTGCTCCTCGACATAGATTACTTCGTAGATTCTGGTTGATGTGTTTCATTTGTTTTGTTTGTCAGAGTATGCCATGCATATAACTGATATATTGTATACATACGGTCTTTAGACTCGTGAAATAAAATACGTGGATGCTATTACAGTTTGTATTTACAGTGTACGTAGAACTGCAATGCCGGGAGAATGTCATTGTCTATGTCAAAAGTTACGTTGGTGGTGCAATCGTGTATTGAACTTGCATTATTTATGACTGTGTGGCTTTAACCCTGTGCCACCTACTGGTATCCCAATTGTATCATGCTCCGGTTTTGAGTACATCTTCGAACTAACTTTTGAGTGGGTATGGCAAAATCCAGAAAAAATGAAGTTTATGCAGACAAGAAAGGCGTTGCCACTCCCATAGCGGCATTACAATCCCTTGTGCACCTGCGTCTACGGAGAGCTGCCAATTGAATCATGTCGCCTGGTATTTCAGACCCTGAGAGTGAGGTCCCCCCAGCGGAAGGTAACTCAACCGTTAAATCGCACTACAAAGCATTATATGTAGAGTAGTGGTACAATCTATTGCATGTGGATTGATTCTAACATATTTTAGCTTTAGTATACAACATAGCTGTATTAACAAATCATACAAAATATACAATATACATGCTTAACATCACATGCCTACAAAGATCAGCAGAACATATACGTTGTCACACATTTGGCGATTGGCGAATGATATACCCATTTGTCACTTTTTAAGTAGACACAGGTTGAATTGCATCGTTTGTTAATTTGTATTAGATGACAAATATGCATTCCAGCTGATCCAGTTGTTGGCCAGATCTGTTTGTAGAGCACGGTAGAAGCAGCTTTGCACGGAAGCCTGACAATTGACATATGTGGTTTGAAACACTTGGTATGCATGATAGAAGGCACGATGTCCAGCTTAAGATAGCAACTGTTTAGTTGCAACGAAGCCTCATATGTCATTGGGTGTTGCAATGTTCGGTGTCAAAAGTTGCTCTGGTCGAGTTCTGGCATACAATGCATTGACGAACAGACAGATTTATTGACAACACCTTACCTTACCAGCAGTTGCAATTTATTTGTATAATGTATAGGTCGTTTTTAACATGATGCATAAAGTGGTATAGCAAGCTGGGAATCTCCTGTAAGGTTGCCAGTGACTTATCTCATAAACTTTGGTTTTATGAGCTCATGCGCAAACATTATTGTATATGTGTATTGCTAGTAAAGCATGCATGGCATGAAGCAGAGTTACTTCATTTGTGTCCGGCAACTGATAGGCAAAAGCATTGTTGTTTGTTGCAATAGTGAAACAACACTTACTTGCACCTTTCTGTGGCATTTAGTTATTTTTATTTCTGATTCTCACCTGCGGAGGTGAATTCGAAGTCACAAGCACGGTGCATTTATTAACCGATATTCAGTTTTTGTTTGATTTCTTTGGATGTAGAGTTTTTCGTTGTGTTAAATATTTTCAACGTAGCCTTACCAGTTTATTTACGACAAGTTACAGTGTAATCTTTTAATAATCAGTGCAGTGAAACGGGAGTTATCCTTGAAACCCACGCATTCAATCAATCAATCAAGCAAGCAAGCAAGGTGAAGACGGATTTTGGCCCATCTGTAAGACTACGTTCGTTTCGACCGCTTCGCGGTCTCACTCACTCTGTCTGATTAAAACAGCGTTTAAGGCCGTTTCAGTTTAACAGACATTGCAGTCTGTTGAAAGGAATACACTGCTACTAGAACACTGTATGTTTCGTTTATGTACGCTGGCTTCCCCGGTTACCCACCGTGCTTCAGATGTAACTCTGTATATTTTCGCGTTCCGTGCAGATGCGCCGCCGGCAGATGAAGAAGCCCTGGTGAACGGCGAGGCTCCTCCTCTCGATGACTTCGACTTCGACCGGCCACAGCAGATCGAGAAGAAAAAGTCGCCCTTCCCCGTCTACTGGAACCGCCCCAAGGCCAAGATGTACCGCATGAACTTCGACTACGGTGAAACCTACTACAGTAACATGATGGCCTACCTCAACAGCAAGTCGACCAGTGAGTGCCAGTGATGTTCCGCAGATCGGCCCATTTATTCATGATGCACCAGACACGGCTGCTTGGAGAGTTAATCGTTGGCCCCGAGCCAGCCTGGAGCTCTTAAACTGTGATATACTGTATAACAGCTTGGTGAAGATATTGCCAACTCCGATTTGTTATTGGTAGATGCTCAGCTCAGCTGTAACTGAAATAAGTGTTCCATGTCTCAGTCATATGCTCATTGCTCAGCTGATTTTTGCTGCCTGAACGTAGGCTATCCCGCTTAACATTTGTGTGCTACGGTGCAGTCTGACATCAGTTTGGAATTCAATATGCCATTAAAAATATTGAATCGTCAGCGAAAGGGATAAATCCTTGTGTTATTCTGATAGCCCTTGCAAGGGCGTAGCTACTCCAGAAAAGTTGGAGAGGGGGGGGGGCTGAGCTGTGAAAAATCACTTAAAGTACCATCAAAGTCTACAACAAAATACATATTTTCCTCCGGATTTGACCCACTTTTTCGTCCAAATTGGGGGGGGGGCTGAAGCCAAGTTGGGAGGCTGAAGCCCCCTCAACTGAATAATAAACTATACCCCACCTAGCCCTTGGCATCATACTGCTAACATGCTCTAGCCGATAAATAGTAATAGCCTTAACGTGAAAACTAGTTATATCTTTCCAATATCGCATGTCATAAAAAGCTATGTCAAAGATGTTATCCCTTCGCCTTCTGACATGTGAAAGCGTTGCACAAAATAATCGTATTTTAATGCTAAATGCAGTATGTTTAGCTAAATTGTATGTAGATTACTGCAACTCGAACTTGATTTGAGGATGTGCGCTCACGCTATGAATGAATAATACATTTCCAATGAGCAAAATACAATTTATATATTTTTTATAAATTTCGTCCGAATATTTTAAATGGGTGGATTTTCGAGGTCAAGTCCTGCGTTAGGCATAGCTTGTTGCGCAAGCCCCACGCAAGCATAGCTTGTTGCCCTGACCCCACCACCCGATCACGCAATTCCTGGCATCCGATTTAAAAGCGAAAAGTGTTACGTGCCCGACATACCTAGACAGCGGACACGGTCCGTCCCGCCATCTGACGTAAACTGACCTTGAGTGCGACCGCTGGCACAAGCCTCAGGCCATGCCAGTCAGTGGCAAATAGCGAGCACCGAAGCGACTTGAACCTGGGCTGCCACAACCGGGTGAGGTCAGAAGACCAGCGCTCTCCCGCTGAGCTACAGGGGCGGACACATACTAGCCGTTTTCACGAAGTTTTTTTTTTTACCCGGTAGTACCCGGTAGTACCCGGTAGTACCCAGTTACATTTCGTGCGTTTTGGGTAATTGAGTCTAGGAACAAGGCTTTTCCCAGATATTTTTGGTATAAATTGAAACTTTATGAATTCATGTACAATTACCTGCTCTTACAATGCGATATGTCTCGTTAGTTTTCTTTGTGTAATAAAATTCGTCAATACATATTACCGAGTACTATCGGGTCCTTTGGCCTGGTAGTACCCGGTAGAACCCGGTAATATTCGTTCATGAATTTGATTATACAAGGAAAACTAACGGGAAATTTCGCATTGTAAGAGCTGATAACTGTATATGAATTCATAAGTTTTCAATTGATACAAAAAATATGGGGGAAGCCGTGTTCCTAGACTCAATTACTTACAACGTACAAAATATTACCGGGTACTACCAGGTAAAAATAAATCCTTCGTGAAAACGGCTACTGATGTAACTCTTGCACGCTTTGCTATTATGCCAAACACAAGTATTTCCCTCCTAGTGATATGCGTCCCCAGAGACCTATTGCTGCTATTTTCTGCGGCCTTTGGCCGTGCCCCAGGCCTGACGCAAGGGTCACGCGTCACCGCAGCGTGAGTGACGCTCGTCGAGTGCCAACAGCTGCTGATTTTCCCAACTCGCTGGAGGCTGCTCTGCCGTGACTGACACTGACTTGTAGCCAATGTCGTGCATCTATCGGCGCTGATAGGTCTCTGGCATCCGACTGAACCGAATAAAGTGCAGATGACGCAATGATCTCTCAGTTGGAGATTGGCCGATATCCAACCCGATGTTGGTTTAGTTGATACTTAGGTGGCCATTATTTATCATTGTCTGCAATACTAAAGCTTAGCTTTGTTTTAGAAAACTTCGAAGCCCATAGACATTCGTTCAACTTCAATATGAGATGGCACGTATTACACACATACACCAGTACGTGACACGTTTCAAGCATTTGCGTTTAAATTTGGGATACATTTTGGTCATCAGGAGCTGAATATTATCGGCTCTCTGACAACACTTAGTACAATACTATGTACATATTGCACTATACAGCGGACCGTGCAACCAAGCAGGCATCTTCTTACCCATCATATGTTTATCACCAGACACATTCTTACCTATCTTGGGGGCCTAGGGGCTACGTTTTTAATCCAGCATCTGAGTAGTGGGTAACGTGCAGACCGTGGAGGACCAGGACAGGGACGCTGACAGACACCGACTCTCCACCCGGCCGGCTCTGGTCGCGGTCACCAGCCGCCAGCAATGTCGCAGAGCGGGGGCACGCCCCCGGCTAAATTTGTCTGCAGCAGCAGCAGCGGTGGTGAGGTGACACCGACGGCAGCAGCGGCGGTGTCACCTCACCACCTTCCGAATAGGTGACATTGTTGGCGGCCGGTGCTGGCAGGTTGAGCTGCCGGGCCGCTCGCGCTGGTGGCACGACTCAGATGGCGGGTAGACGCGGAGACAGCCGAGCCATGTCCGGACTGAGACAAGGGGGGGGGAGATGAAGTATTGCAACTGTCACCACAGACGACATTGCCAGTAGACTAACACAGCGCAGGGCTTTTATTGCAGAGTTTAAACATTGCGAAAATGTGAATTTATGATGGCAGATATTTTTTATGAGACGAAGAGGGGAATGTTCATTCTATGCCTGGTACCAACAGGCTTATTGGATGTGTTTCGGAGTTATTCGTCACATAATGTTTTGTTTCTCCCATAAGCTATGCTGTCTCATAACAATTAAATGAGCTGAATGCTATTTTATAGGGCAATCAATTACGTTTAAATGTAGTAATATGTATGTTTAAATATTACAAGAGGACCTTTATCACAACTATACAACCAGTGAAAAAATTATGAATATTCATTTATTTATCTAGCGAGTTGAAATCAACAAGTTCACTGTGCTTCATTGGAATTGTAGAGACCGCAATTGCAATTGTTAAACTATGAATACTGTTCATCACAATGCATCAGATTTTACCATTCCTACTTCACCCACCGTCTCTGATAGTGCGCGTCGAAGATCCGCATTTCAGCTGGTGTGCTGTGTTTCAGGCCTGTCCCGGCACCACGTGCAGCCACCGAAGGCGCAGTCGTGGGCGGAGCGGGCGCACAACTCGGCCACGCTGCGCTACCCCCGGCAGGAGGCTGACCTCAGCTCGATGCTGGCCAGCGTGCGGTCGAAACTCCGTTACCCCTACGACAATGTCACCATCGGTTCAGTTTATATAACACCCTCAAAGTTCGCAGAAAAGGCCGTTGACCGGGCTTCCGAAAGGGCCCGCCCTGGTTTGGAGACAGCTGCCCCGCGGGTCCCTAACGAATTGCCAATTCAAAAAGGAAAAGAGACCTCCCGAAGGTCCAAGGGACCCCATGGGCAAGTCGCCCGCCCTAGCGGAACGGGGATTCCACTGAGGAAGTTCGAAAGTTATCCCCGGCGGGGTCCTTTCGGCAGAGGATGGCCCGCTAGGTGTGCAAAAAGAAAGGTTGTTTGTCCGGTGGGGCTTCTGGGGGTGCGGAACAATTCGGGTGGGCTCAGCCCGTGGGATTTACCCTTGGGGGGGTTTTTTTTGGGGATTGTTGTTCAGTTATCCACCCGTGGTTGTTTCCCGTGGGTAAAAGAAAACGAAATCAAGTCTCCCCCGTTGGAAGGCCATTGATACGGTGTTTCCGTTCATTTTGTTGTTTTTTCCCGAGGTTGGGGAAATAAGAAAATTTTTTGTTTTGGTTACCGAATGTCAATCGCCAATTTGGTGGTGCTCTGGTCCCGAGCCGCAGAGAAAGGGTTCGTCCGCTATAATTTGAGGAAACTGTTAATTACCAAAAACATTTTCCCCAGAGGCCCTTTTTCTTTCGCGTTCAACACTTAACGCTCCCCACGGTCAACCCCCAGGTGGGCTTACAAATCTCCCAAAAAAACAACTTTACCGTTTGGAAAAGTGCCCCCAAATAATGGTTATTTCTTGCCCCCCCCCCTTTTATTTGTATCAGTCCCATTTTTTGAAGAAAGCTACCTTCTAATCGATGCCCGGATTTAAAAATATCCTATGCCTATCTTTAAGTATTATTTTGCATTCAAAGACAGTTGTCATATTTTTTGTTGGTTCTTAAGAAAATATTTCCGGATTAAATGTGTTTATTGAATGTCTCTTCTCCTTCCCTTTATTGTTGTTTTTTGCCCTTGTTTACGGTTATTTTTTACTGTTTCCACGCCTTTAATTTTATACATCCTTTACCAAAATTTTTTACAACGTTTTTTTTTGCGGTACTCTGCAGCCGAATAAATCGAAATAAGTTGGACCCTCAATGTTTGGTTGCGTTAGAAATTTGAATTATATTTTGTTTATCAAACTTAATATCGCAGGCCATTTAAGTAACCCATATTGTGTGTTACTTTTCAAAGAGTGAATTAAGAAAATATTGTCTTCACCTTCAAACATGTGTTGAAACTGAGGATAGCGTTGGTTAGTCCTCCGGTGGCGGTGAGAAAACCTCAACAACTTGCATAAGTTTTTCCTTGGCTGAAGGGCTCTCCATGCCCGATATATTTGACTTTTTGCGTCGAGATGTGGGCTCATAAATACAGAATGTCAGAGATGTGGGGCCATCACGCACCTGAGCTAGTAGGCTAATACATTAAACTTTACGCGACTACTTCGGAACATCCTGATTGCTGAGCCAACCGTTTGGATGTTGCGAGATACCATATAGGTTTTGATAAAATTAAATCATGTTTACAGCGTTCTGTCCTGAATCGGCGCGATGGTTTTTGGCTTTTTTGAACATAATGAAAAGAAGTTTATTTTCAAATACAGGTAAATCGAGTTCGAAAAAACAATCCAAGGTGAACTATTTTCTTTAAGTAAGAACTGAGGTTTATTTTGGACAGCGGGGACTATGCCTGTACCGACAACGAAAGCTTTCGTGTTGTCAAAATTTTCAACCGATTTTCGATTTTGTGAAAATGTCAGTATAATCCAAACAAAATTTATTCCATATTTCAGTTCAACACCAACACGTTTGGCTTGATCCAGCGATTAACACAATCCATTCCGAACTGAGTGGGTCGCGTCTCTAGGTAAATATGGAACATGCATTCAATAATGTGTGATTTACATGTTTATATTCAAGAAGACAGCAAAGGATAGGCAATATATCAAGCCAAAGAAAACACGAAGTAGTTTGTATGCTGACAAAAATAATGATTTGCCAAAGAGTGTGGTTGCTAAAAATCGTAAGAAAGATAATGTCCTTACGCATACACAAAGATGAAATGCTAATATAGTAGAAATGTGTATATAATCTTTGTAGCTGCAATGCTTGTAATCAATAACAACAAGAAAGAAAAAACACCAGCAGGCCCAGATAGAAAGTGCATATTATGCATTAAAGGGAGTGTGCCTACTCACATTGGTCATGTGGAGTTGTTGACATAGTCTGTAGAACATATTTTTCTGAATTTAGCATGACTTCATTTCCCAGAATCACTTTAGTTGCTGAGATAATTCCCAAAGTCGCCAATTCAATACTGGAGTAATTAATTATCAATAGTCGCCAGAGAGCTTTCGCTAGAAAGCATTGCTTCTTAAATTTAACAAACGCTAGCATATATTTTTAGCTCTGGCAGTGCGCCATTTAGGTAAATTCTTCCTTACTCTGTCTTAATAGTGAGTCGTTATGAGTTTTTGAAAAAAAAACAATGCCAAAAAGAATATAAGTAAGATTCAACTAAGGGGGCTCCAGAGTGAATTTTATCGTAACCAAAATAAATCAAAGCAATAGCTTCTTACCGTAATAAAAATATATTTGACATTTCAAAAGAGTAGGCACACTCCCTGTGATGAAGATCAAATGGGATGATTAGCATAACTATATGTCGGTGACCTGCATTGACAAATCGTGTGGTTGGGGGTCAGAGACCACGAAGCAAAGTGACATTCTCTCATCGTAAAAGTGCACACATCCATTCGAAGCATAGTTTTTCATGGGTGCCTAAGCCTCAGCCAGACAGCGAAAGCCCATGCACACCAGCCCAGACGCCAGAACAGACCCATCAAAATAAAATACATATTTAGGCCATGCCCATATTAAGCAGATAATATTTTCCAACAAAATTTTGTAACCATTAATCCTAACATATTTAACTTTGCAATGTATAACGATAAATAATATCAGCACCTGTGTAGTCGTGTAATGTGTATTGGCTGTGGCTTTCGAATCAACACTTTTTCGGTCAACATTGTCATAAGCTGGAACAGCTTTGGATCGGAACATGATTTGGGATTTTTTTAACATCTTTCACCATGCTGCTAAGTATTACCATGATTTGTGTTCTCGATATAATTGCCAAAAATTTATTGTTTAAGTTGTCCTATATCATTTATAAAATATTTGCCTGGTTAAACATCTTGTGTCAGGTAAAAAAAATAACGGCTTAGCGACATGACTAAAAAAACTGTTCATACCCATGCCTACTCAGTACCCATGAAAAGTCTAAAAATGCATACCAAGCCCAGACAATCGGAATAATTGAGTGGGCCCTGATCCATGAAAAACACTGATTCGAAGGTTCTGTTCATTTTAGATATCCTGATATCTAATGAAACAAAATAAAAACGTTGATGACGTTTGTCGTTCGGCATGATTTTCGTCTAGATGCTGGCTTTAGCGAGTAACATTTCAACTCCACGGTACTAGCGAACTCTTAACACTAACCATAGACTTTTCCATACTTCTTATAGACTTAGCGCATAGACTTCTCCTCCGGTATGGAGAAGTCTATGCACTATAATATAAAGTAACTTAAGGTGCATTTCATGTCAGATCGCACAAGAAAAGCCCCGACCCTCTCTGATTTTGATAAAAAATTAGTACACATGTAGTGTCAAATGAAAGAAACATGCGCATCAACTTTTAGGTCCCGGTGACCTCTAAGGTCAGATTTAGAGGTCATCAAAGTTTACGACCTTTTGCGTACTTGGTATCATTCAAACGCTTATATCTTCTGTGTTAATTGAGTTAGCGGAATCGAACTTTATCGAATATTCTTAAGTGCCTCACCATTCAGAAGACGTCGAAAAAATTTACGTGAACTAAATATGACCTTTGACCTTGTAATGTCAAAGTCATAAAATGCATTTATTGTAATGTTTGCCTCCTCGTATAAAGGCCAAACTTGGTACAAGGAAGGAACTTGACATCCTCTAAAAGTGTGCAGAAAAAAAGGGCGGAGACTTTTTTAGATACCGCCCTTTGAGTATGGAAAAGGGAGCGAAATAGACAAATGCCCCGAGGCTATTTCCATGTTGCTTGCGATAATGAGGGTTACTCTGGGCTGATTGACGTGAAATTTAGTAGGTAGCTTCCATTTGATGTGTTTATTCGATTTCCAGGTTCTTAGATTTATCTGACCTTGCATGACCTCACAAGACCTTGTTATAGTGTATGACCCACAAATGCGTTTCGTCAATGCTAGGAACCGCCCTGAAATCATTCTACGTTATTGTGATTCATTTTCGCCATCCCAATGTCAAGGTTACGTTGCACCCCCTCCCTTACCACCACCACCTGTGCGTAGCGTTATTTATGAACAGCCCCTTAATGCCGGCAATGCTGATCGCCGGCAATGCTTGTGTAACCTTTTTCGGAGTCCCGCTTAATGTAATGTGATTTTAAAGGCGGTATATGGATACTGAATCATTTTTAAATTGATAAATAGAAGTTGGTCGTCTTGCGATAGCAAAGTATTGACGACAGCGCACGGTGTGGGGAGACTATGAGATGAGATAGGCCCACTGACGTCAATCAATATCATTAACAACGAATTAAAAGCAACACAACTATGACAGCACAGTATATTCATGCGGAATCTACACATGTTTCGATACACGCACTTCCCGACCAGTTTCGCTGTTAGAAAATCATTTCACGATCACCATGACATTCCGCGAAGACGGACACACAGTGTGTACATTTCGTATTCCCGGCACAGTGCGAGCAGCCGCGAATCTCCCTTTCAGCATTTCACCTTGTTTTATCCACTCGGACCTTGGGAAATATTCCACATGCGTGCCAAAGGCATGATTTTGTAGAAACTGACAAAAAATGTTGCGGAGTTTTGATAAGCGTTCCTTGAAGACTAGCCCCTTTTGACTAACATTTTTAACGTTCCACCAATACCATCGCATGGACACTTTGCATGGGCATTATCACAAAAATGACACTCGGCCTTCACTCCAAAATCGGCCTTATGCTCAGGAATTTTTTGCAATTTGTATTCTAAGAGGGGCTGTTCATAAATAACGCTACGCACAGGGTTGGTGGAGGTGGTNCATTTCGTATTCCCGGCACAGTGCGAGCAGCCGCGAATCTCCCTTTCAGCATTTCACCTTGTTTTATCCACTCGGACCTTGGGAAATATTCCACATGCGTGCCAAAGGCATGATTTTGTAGAAACTGACAAAAAATGTTGCGGAGTTTTGATAAGCGTTCCTTGAAGACTAGCCCCTTTTGACTAACATTTTTAACGTTCCACCAATACCATCGCATGGACACTTTGCATGGGCATTATCACAAAAATGACACTCGGCCTTCACTCCAAAATCGGCCTTATGCTCAGGAATTTTTTGCAATTTGTATTCTAAGAGGGGCTGTTCATAAATAACGCTACGCACAGGGTTGGTGGAGGTGGTGGTGGTGGTAGGGGGGGGGTGCAACATAACCCTGACATTGGAATGGTGAAAATGAATCACAATAACATAGAGTGATTTAATGGTGGTACCTAGCATTGGCAAAACGCATTTGTGGGTCATACACTATAACAAGGTCATGTGAGGTCATGCGAGGTCAGCTCGATCTAAAAACATGGAAACCGAATAAACACATCAAATGGAAGCTACCCACTAAAGTTCACGTCAATCGGACAAGAGAAACCCTCATTATCGCAAGCAACATGGAAATAGCCTCGGGGCATTTGTCTGTTTCGCTCCCTTTCCATACTCAAAAGGCGGTATCTCAAAAAGTCCTCGCCTTTTTGTGCAAATTTAGAAGGATGTCGAGGTCACTCCCTGTCCAAGTTTGGCCTTTTTTACGAAGGCAAACATTAAAATAAATGCATTTTATGACTTTGACATTACAAGGTCAAAGGTCATACTTAGTTCACGTGACTTTTTTCGACGTTTTCTGAATGGTGAAATACTGTAGAATATTATATTAAAGTGTGATTCCGCTAACTTCATTAACACAGAAGATATAAGCGTTTGATTGATACCAAGTACGCAAAAAGTCGTGATCTTTGATGACCTTTAATCTGACCTTAGAGGTCACCGGGACTTAAAAGTTGGTGTGCATGTTTCTTTCATTTGACACTACATGTGTACCAATTTTTATCAAAATCGTAAGGGGTTGGGTACGAAACCACTCTTTTTTGTGCGATTTGACATGGAATCCACCTTAAGCTTCTTCGTTTCAATCTAGCAAAGCGGACAAACTTGCAATTTGTCAAAGGCATTGGGACAAACAGCGATGTAATTATAGTACACATTATACGAAATAAATATAAACAGCCTTATTGCAACTGATTAGTGATTACACTATACACATTGACAGCTTTTCAAACTAAACAGCCTGTTGAGCATGAAAAAGGGAGATTTACATCCCCCTTCCTATTCATGAGAATATCGCACCACTTGAGATAAACTACATGGACCTGCAGAGACTAGAACAGACATCACTTAGCTGCTGCTCATCGCACATTAATCGCTCGCTCTCTACCGATTCTGCAGCAGACACAGACCAGATGGTCCACCAGCTCCACGATTGTCAGCAGGGAGGCGCCGATCATCAGGCCCAGAGTGCCGCCCATCTCGGCGAGGAACTGCGACAGCGGGTAGGCCTGCCTCTCCTCAGTGGTCTGCAGGGTGGTGAGGAACCAGAGCTGGGCTTGGGTGATCAGCTGACCAGAGCTGGGCCGCCGTGCCCCCAGCACGCCGCGCGTCTCGTCTACGCCGATACGGTACGGCGTGCTGATGATGTGGTCCAGCCAGCTACATGGCTGCGTGCAGGAACACAGCTTTAGCGACTCAGACATGTTGAACTCGTGGAAGGAGTTGGGCAGGCCGGAGCTGACAAAGTGTTGGTATGTGGTGCATGGCGGCTGGTCGACGGAGGATTTGATCCAGGGGATGCGGCAGGAGTTGGTGGTCAGGTTGGCTCGGTCGAAAATGCACTGCTCCAGGCAGGTCTGGTACTCAGGCGCCGTCGCGTCTCCGCATCTGCCGGTGCCGGACAGGAGAAGGTTCAAAGAGGTCTCGACTTTCACTGTGATGGAGCTGTTGGCGAACAGTTTGACGGGCTTCGCCAGACCCATGTACAGGACAAAGTCGTTAAAGACTATGTCGTTTTGGTGCATGAACAGAGTCCAGCCGTCGTGCTGGTTTTTGCCGAAGGAGCCGTTTTCGGTGAGAGCTATCTTTACCTGTGGGGAGAGTAGGCTCCTTTGGACGGACGTGTTGGTAACCAGAGTGGCGCACTGTCCCAGCATGGGCGACTGCGCCGTCCGGACGAGGCCGATGTCCGTGCAGTTGTGCTTCTCGATCCGGCACTGAGTGACCATGTCATCCCAGCTGTAGCCGGCCGCCTCAAAGAACTCGTCCAGGTTGTACTTGTCCCAGTCGAGCAGCGAGAACGGCGGCGTGTCTTCCGAGAGCCACTCGAGCAGCCCCGCCCCTGGGATGCTCATCTCCTCTATGACCGTCTTGTTGAACTTGTTGTTGTGGCAGATGGTGAAAGCCGGTAACACGACGCTGTCCTGCATCCTGCGAGAGAACTGCCACGTGGTTCCTCCGCGCGCCAGCCGCCCGATAGGAACCATCAGCTGCACTGTCAGCACGCCCAGCAGGACGAGCAGCACCAGCAGCCAGAGCAGGCGGCGTGGCCAGCCTGCCTGCGGACTCAGCACGATGTTCAGACCGATGATGCTTACCTGGCTGCCGGGCTGCTGTAGCCCACCGGTGGCGCCATCAGTCGGCGGCGCCCACAAGCTTTGGTTCGGCTTCTTACCGCCAGGCGACGGGGCCGGTCGAACGCGCTGATGTGGGGAGTGCATCTCAGAAGGGATGGGAGTACAGAGCAGTCCGACAGCGGAGTAGCTCGAGCAGCGTTGTCCGGTAGCTTGAGAGAATATCAACCGGTGCGCTGAAGAAGAAATGTGTCCTACAGGTCGTTCTCTTGAGACAGGCCTGGACTGATGGCGGAGGCACGGATAGGTAGATAGTCGGGAAATAGAGGTTAGAGGTCGCGGCCTACTGCTCTGCAGAGAGACCCAGAAAATGATCCTGTGTGAACAGAGCCCAGGCTCACCCGACTACGCTCCCTCACAGAGTGGCTCGTATGCAGCACCCCACATATAGCGCCTATTCGCCAACGGGCCCACGTGTGAGCCTTAACACATGGCGTACCGGGACTCAGCACATGTCTGTGATGTGCCATCCTGAAATGTCAATGGACCATTGTTGAAATAATTGTCGTGTAGCGTGTAAGTGTATTCAGCTACATAGCAGACGTGGTTGCGTGTCAGCAAAGGTGGGCCTTTAGGCAACCCTATTCACGCGTTTTGTACACGTTAGTCGAATAGCACTCAAAGGACTTTGAGGAAACAGACAAATGCCAGAAATGTGTGATGCTTAACGCTTAATAGATGTGTTCGTTATTGCCGAACTACTGGCACACAATAACGGTGTATTTAGTGCTACGTGACTAAAGGATAGCTCAGTCGAACGGAAAGAAACATGAGCAGGACACAACGCATAGTCCATACCTTGCCAGTCGATGTCGATGAATGGCTACTGACGATGAAGCGACGTCTTATCGGGAAACGAAGTTTTCCTTTCAACGGCATTTACTTTGCAATGAGCACGAGAGAAAGCATGGCAAACAGAAGACAACTATCGCACCTAGAGCTTCAGGGGCGGATCCAGAGGGGGCCGCCGGGGGCGCGGCCTCTCCCAGGTGCCCGGGTCGCGGGGCCGAGTCATGCTTTGGCCTCCCCCAAGCAGGGGAGGTTTGGGGAGGCCAAACAACGGCCCGGCCCCGTGACCGGGCGCCTGGGGAGGCGCGCCCCCGCGCCCCCCCCCATCTGGATCCGCCAGTGTAGATCTTTGAACGCATGTGGTATGGTAACACATTTTACATGTATGTACAACTTGTCACTAGCGCAAATGGCACACCAGGCAAAATGTCCACTGACACTATGCAAGAAAACTAGGAGATTGACGACGAATTTGTATAATTTTTAAATGTTGGGTACTTTGATAACCCCAACTCTGGTGGAGAGCTATTTTGACCCCTCTCCTAAGGTTTTTTCGCAATAGCGGAAAAAGGCGGCTCGCAGCGCCGCCAAATTTTGTACAGCTATTGTGGCATCAACTTTCCACACGTTGTCAAAAATTTGACTTCAGGTCATCTCAGGTCAGGTCACCAGATCACGTCAAGGGACCTTGTCTTCCAAAATGTTTGTGTTCGTGCCAAAGCTACAGTCTTTGTCCGAGTGATTTTAAACTTGCAGGATTTTGTAAGATCATTAATACCTACAATTGGTTTATATCGGATTTTGTGCATCCGTGACTTAAGGTCAGGTCAATTTTCTGACCTCTCCATTATAAGTGAACGGGAAGATAAACAAATGCTTCCTTTTCAGACAATAAACCTACACTGGATAAGGCTGATTCTTTCCAAATCATGCTATTTAGCTAATTCTTGAAAACCAAGGTGCAATTGTTTCTCAGTGATCTCTGCAAGGTCATCAAAGGTCATCTGAGGTCATCAGCAATGATTTACTAATAACTATTGATGGATTAAAGATAAAGACGAGCGGATGTCACCACTGTGTTTCTCTCGTTTGGACACGTCGCCCATATGCAGCATGAGCAGCCTGGGTCACCAAATGACCTTGACCTGAGGTCAATTTTGAATTTGGCCTAACCAGGTCACCATATATATGTTGCAAGGTGCCTAGACGAGACAAACACGATGGGCTCAAAATAGATGTCTATCGTTTCTCGAGAAAAAAAAAATATTCAGGAAAATAAGTTTTATCAAAAATTGCAATTTTAACCTTCGATGACCTCTGGAGCCTATACTATTCACCTGACCCCAATTGTGAGGCCAACAACATCGATTGCGTTTCTAAAGAGCTTTTGATTTTTTTTCGTTTGTTCCTAGATACCATAGTTTCCGAAATATTTGTGGGTTGTTCGAAGCGAACTCCAAAAAAAATTGAAAAATTTGACTTTTAATGACCTCTGGTGACCTCAATACTGACCTGAGCCAAATTTGCTCTTAAAATTTTCGAATGTCCATGTCAAGAGTTTTCGAATGTTTTCTTCTGAGCCTTTCTGTCCCTTTGATTTTTCGAGTTAGACGGGGGTCATTTTGACCCCGTTCCCTACCAGGGCGAAGTTGTTTTGGAGGCCCACCGGGGCGCGGTTTGAGTAATTATAGTTTTACATCTACTTTCGATTCCGAACATCATCAGAATAAGAGAAGAAACACGAGGATGCTGTTTTATTTATATTGACACAGCCAATAACTTAACAAGAAACCCGTGATAACCATTCGAACCGATCACTTTTATCACATGCTATGTACACAACATGAGAAATCTTTAACAAGTTATCAAGCTGAGAGTAACAATGTTTAATACATTGTCTTAATAACGCAAGACTTTTGAGCTTAAGTTTCGCGATCGGTACATATCTTCAATGTTTGAACCTTGCTTAAAACATTACAAGAATATTGCCAGCCATTTGATAGTTAGGGACAAACTCTACTTCAACACAGAAAAGAAAGAAAGAAAATAAGTTAAAAAGATCTTATGTGGGAAATATAAACGTAGCTTTACTTCCACCTTAGATCTGTTTCACTTTTGAACCGTTCAAACTTGAGAAACGCTGAATGTTATCTGTAACCACCGAACCGTACACCACGGGCAGTTGAGTAATCAAGGAATGCAATACACCGTAAGCTCATGTTAAAGCTCTCATTTCTTTGCTTCCATGGGGAGTAGTGGTGAAACTGGGGGCGTACTTGATCTGTTTGGTGACTGGAGCGGGTCCAAAGGAGCAGTATACCCCGCAAACGCCAAGAGAAGGTCCTCTCTCCAGATTCTCTCCAGATTCCGAGCGCAACCCTCAGACCAGCAGTGTCTCAGACCATCGAACCTGTGGCTGTACCTGATTCAGAATCAATCCTACCGCCCGATCTTCAACCGCCACAAACAATGATAACCAGATGCCAAGCCGACCAGACGGGGCAGCACCCACCCACCACGGAAAACAGAGCGCCACGCAGCCACGAGCACCCGCCGCGGTGCGTCGGCTCTCACACCCCGTCAGTCTCAGAGCCGATTCCCGTCACCTTCACACACTTGAGCAATACACGACCGTTGCGGGGATATGGCATACACACATCGGGTACTGCAGGGGCTGCGTCACACACATTCGCTCGCACAACACATCGATACCAAAAATGTAAAGCACACGCAGAGAATTGAAGACATGTAACATTGTCCTGTAGCATGTCTCTAACGTGTAGCATGACATGTCTTGTAACATGTATTGTAACATCCCCGCTCCGTAACACTCCCCTCTCAGTGCACACACGTGTCACACGTGTCACGCTTCACAAGGCGGCTCCTGTCTCTAACGTTTCGATGCCTTGCTATCAGTAAAAACAGATCAATACCTGTTGGTCGAGACGCCCACATTGTGCATACGCGGGCAGCATGTGAACCGGACTGCCGCTTTCGATATCCGCTGGGCTCCTCAGAGAAACACCTCTCTTGGGAGAACCGTGGGGTCTCTGTCCGATCAACTGGACGCCACCTTCTTCGAGTGACTTCACGAGCCTCACGCGCTCTGACTCAGTCAAACGTGCGCCTCTGGTGACGAAGAAAGAGCACAGGGGCGCGAAACGGGCAGACGCACCATCGACTCGACGTCTCCCGGCAGCTCCTCGAGCGGCGCGTCCGGCTCCGAGTCGGCTCCTCCTGTCTCGGCGCGCTCCGAGGAGGACGTGTCGGAGCCGGAGCCGGAGCCGGAGCCGGAGCCGGAGCCGGAGCCGGCCAGCAGCACGCGCTGCGGCGGCGCCTGCTCGGCCACCGGCAGGCTGAGCTGGAGCCGACAGATGGGACGACCGAGCGGCGCCGCCGGCCGCAGCGGGTCCAGTAGTGAGCTGGGAGGAGACGGGAAGTCAGCCTCCTCTCCAGAGGGCGTCTCCTGGCCGCCGTCGTCAGTGGAGGACTCGGAGCCCTCCTCCTCCTCCTCCTCGGTGACCTGCAGCAGGCCGCCACAGCCGGGCGGCTCCCCCGGCATCCGTCGCCGGCCGTAACAGAGGCGCGCCAGTGGCGGCGGCAGCGGCGGCGGCCGGTCAGAGAACTCAGGAGGAGCGTCCACCTCGAGCTCCGACTCGTCCGGCACTGTGTCGTACTGCAGCGTCGACTCGTCGCCTGTGGTGCGGGATGACGACAGCGACGATGGTTCGTCGTCGATCTCAGGCGACACACAACGCTCGGGAGCCTCCACCTTCCGCGCCGACACCGTCAGCCCGTCGGATGAGCTCGGCATCGACACCGGCAGAACTGTCGCCAGCGGTGCCGGCAGTCCGGTCGGCAGAGGAGCTGGTAGTGACGTCGGCAGCGGCGCGGGTAGGGACGTCGGCAGCGGCGCGGGCAGTCGCTGCTGTGATGTGCCGCTGTCGGTGCGCGGGGTCGACAGCAGGGAGGTGCGCGGGGTCGACAGAAGGGAGGCTCCCGAGCCTCCCGGACCACGTCGCTCGGCCAGCCGGTTCAGCACGGCTCGCTCCAGCGTGCTGGGCACAGACCGCACCTGGAGCCACTCCTCCTGCGCTCCGACCGCCAGCCGGTACTCCCCGTGATCTGAGATGGGCGACTCTGGGGAGAGGCGGCCGTCGGGCGGCGGCGTGCCGTCCTCCGCCGCCCCCGCCCCCGCCACCAGCCGGTCGCTGCTGCGCCACTGGAGCGCAGCACCAATGGCCGCCGCGATTGGTGACCGTCCAGCTCTCGGCAGTGTCTTCACACCCTCCAGGCGATACGTATTGAACGGCTCCGGTGGCAGGATCAGAGGTCCCGGACAGGCGTCATCGCCCGGCATCAGCACGGGGCGGCAGCCAGCCGCCGTCGGTGACCACATCTCCGTCCCGAACGGGATCAGATTGACCGCCTCCCCGCCGGGCACGCTGCCCTCCTCATCCTCGTCCTCATCGTCATCGCCCGGCTCACCCCCGGGCAGCGCCCAGCCGGCCGCCCGCAGCGGTCCGGCGTCCAGCAAGTCGTACGAGTCGTGGGAGACGGTGTCGTCCAGCATCTGTCTGCGGTCGATGACGGTGTTGATCTCCACCACGGAGCTGAGGCTGGAGGAGTCTCGACTCAACTGACGGCGGCGTCCGGCCCGCGGCGCCTGCCGCAGCGTGCCGCGTGAGCTGGCGGCCTCCTCCGACTCCTCGGCCGTCTCCGAGAGACTCGGACTGCTGCGTGACAGCCGGGAGGTCAGGCGGCGCGCGCTCGGGCAGTAGGAGTCGGTCGGTGCGCTGGAGAGCTCGCTGTCAGGAGAGAGGTGGCCAGGCCGCGCTGGAGGGAGGGTGGAGGCAGCGGAGGTGGTGACCTCGCCTCGGGAGGTCGTGTCCAGCTCGGCAGTGTCGTGGTCGGTCAGAGAAGGCGGAGAGCGCGGCGTCGCCGTGGAGGTGATTGTTGCAGAGCCGAATGATAGCGATACCGGAGTGCGCTCTGAAATAGAGCACGTGCGGAGTTAGTGAAGGTCTCATTCGCATGCACTGTGCCAATAATGATGGGTGCCAAGTGACCATAAGGAGTCGGTGCGCCCTGTAACCCTAAACACTATCATGTTACATTAATGCACATCGCACAATTAGTATGTGGTGTAATTCGATACCATCAAATTATGCATGTATTCGTTACTCTGCAAAAAGGAGTCACACTTTTAACGGAACATCACGCCAGAAAATGGTGGTTTACAGTAGATGAGTCTCCGCTGCATTAGTGCAAAGCATCAGCACAGTACCAGTACCACGTGCCTTTTTCATTGACATATGTGGCCAAGACCTCTCATATGCGGTATATACCCACAAATTATAATAAGCTAAGCACATTTTAATGAAAGCCAAACCTCGTCACAAGTCACAACTCCGTCGTGCACACAGCACATCAAGACCATGCCGCATGTCTTCACCCATTCAACACGTCCTGCACCCCGTTCTGTTCCCTCTCACCTAGCAGGAGCAGTTCGTTCTCCATGTCGATGGGGATGAGAGGGTTGGCGGAGAGGGACGTTCCGACGTTCCGCAGACTGGTGGAGCGCACGTTACTGCAGGACGCGCGGAACGACTGCGATCTGAGGACACACATACACAATACACTGATCTGACATTCGAAAGACACATAGGGAGATTGGATGAGTTGAGCGCTGTTTCGTAAGCAGTGGACTGGTGACGAGATTAACAGACAAAGACATTATGGGTGCTTCACTCCACAAGCGATACAAACACATTTGTATTGGTCTGGTGTGAACAGCGCAGTTTGTGTTTCTATCTGGCTAATTGTCGCTGCACTATAATACAGTATTCATCAGCAGGTTCAGTCATATATAGAGCAAGTTCAGTCATGCAGATATACAAAGGAAGCTGAAGAATCGAACTTGCATTCAACCTATATCGTATGCAATATGCATGAACGTACACAATATGTCAGGTCTAACATTTGCTTTTTTGGCCTCAGGTGGCTAAATACGGTCAATATCCTATGCATTATATCCTGTCAAGAAGTTGAATATATGCCTTCAGATCTCTAGGTACAGTGCCAGTTCAGTTGTGTTCGCGCAAATACATAACAACCGTACTTTCGCCTCGTTAAAAGCAATGACACGCAATGTGAGATGAAAAGGCAGCGCGTTTGTTAACGTCCCTGAAAAGGACTGTGAACCCACAGCTGGTATTCATCCACATGCTAATGAGGTACAGCTGCTGTGACGTGCTGCGCGACGCGTAACGGGCACGTGTATTGTGCACTGTGCACGTGCAGGCTATTGAACGAGCACGTCGTAATGAGAAGAGGACTACTGCTAAATCATACGCGCCCACTCAAATTAAATTGTTTGCGATGCGATGATAAAAACATTGCATTCATCACAATGTACAATGTGTAAAAGCGTTGTGTAAGTTTTATATGAACAAGACTCAAGAGGGTAATAAGGTATCATTTTCTACTCGCAAAACGTTTGAATAAAATACGCAACACAACTGCAAACTGGTATGATATGTATTAACTGATGTGATCCGTTGAACGTGCAGTTATCACAAGATTTGCTTTAGGTGAGTCACGAATAACAACTCATGTAACGAAGGTATATGGTGTGAATGACGTCAAATAGTATCTTCTGAGCACGGGTCGCCACTCACCTGTTGATTTATTCAGAGCTTACCTGTTAAACACCTGATGTTTGGAGAGGTTATGTCGGGCGTACTCTGCCAGCTGCTTTTGTGTCCGCCCTGTGAACCTGGAGAAAAGGAATCGTTACACGTGTTTATACCTATCAGCTGCGGCAATGGGAAACTGAATCCACTTCATTTTTTATAATTACTCAACGTCGCATGTTTTTAACAGAACAACAATCACCTGCATTGTCAAGTTGTAAGTTGTAACAACATTCTAATGCAACATATTTTAACCACATGTCAAATTATACCAAGGAGTATGATATTTGTGGGTGTTATACGGATTCGGCTTCATATCTCACCCACCTGAAGGAGCTGCCCTTGGGTATGACGCTAGGTCGGGACCGATTACGATTCCGGGCCTCCAGACACCGGAAAAAACCATGATGCTCCACACAGCGCTTCCAGAAGTTCTTACAGTGATTCCGGCTCTCGAAGAAAAAGTCCACCGTGTCCTTGTAGTATCTCTGTAATCATTCATGCGAAGTGACACTTTGCCCAATAGCAAGCTTTCTCAAATTATTTGCAAGTATTTTATTAATGCTGTAAGAATAGCATAAACCACTCAAAGTTGTGTTTAAGCATGTGTTTTGACCAAGGACCATACCCATTCAAAAAGTCAACAAAAGGCCACCATAAAAAATCAAATGCACATGCTGATCATCTATACTCACAGTGCCATCTGGATGTAATTTCACCAGAAATCGACGCCGCTTGAAGGATATCTTCCTGATTTTGCCCCAGGAAAATGTGTTGATGCGGCAAAAGTGTTGGAAGACAACGATGCCCATGTGAGCCACGGTCAGGTTTAGTGGCACGCCCTCGTGATCCTGTCGAGTTACAAACGTGTGTACAACATTAACTGAAAATACACCGCTATTCCACCACAAATGCTGTGACGATACGGCAAAGTCGATTGTTCCGAAAATTACCGAAGTCGAGGCACAACAATTTACAGCAGCATGTTTATCTTGCATGGTGAGTTGCTATAAAAGCATGTATACATTTATTTGTCGTCGTATTTATACCCTCCAAAACTTAAGCTCACAACTATTCCGCGCAAGGCAGGTTACTTCGAAGAATGACGCGTCATCCATCCTCACCTCACCTCACCCTTATTCTGGCTACGCCTGATACAGTACCGCCACCGCGTGCTCGTTACCGTTGAACTCCTACCTTGGCCGCGTGCATCTTCATTCCATACAGCTCACATCTGCGGGCCGTTTCGAGCAGGTTGAGTTCGGCCTCGCTGGGTGGCTGGCCGGCCAGGCGCCGGTGGGACTCGATAATCCTGCGCTGCATCTCTGCGTCCTGACCGGGCAGTACCCGGTAACGACTAGGACTCTCGTCACTGTCATAATCACCGTGCTCCGCTGCAGAGGGTAAGGTCAAGGGTCAATGCTGGTCATAGTTCAGGTCACAGGTCACAGGTCACAGGTCATAGGATATAGATCATAGATCATAGGTCATAGGTCACAGGTTATAGGTCACAGGACACAGGTCACAGGTCACAAGTCACAGGTCACAGGTCACAGGTCACAGGTCACAGGTCACAGGTCACAGGTCACAGGTCACAGGTCACGGGTCTCAGGTCACAGATCACAGGTCACGGGTCTCAGGTCACATAGGTTTTCATAGGTTCATAGGTTTTAGGTCGTAAGAAAGGTCCTAGGTCATAGCTTATAAGTCCTAGGTCATATTATATAGGTCATATGTCATAGATCATAAGTCTTAGGTCACAGGTCACAGGGCGCAGGTCACAGGTCAAAGGTCACAGGTTAATTCAGGAAGGGCCAGAGCAGGGCAGGCAAGGGCAGGGAAGGTTTAGTTTATGTCACGGCAGAACAGGACAATACAGACAGGATAAGGCATAACAGGGCGATGAGGAGCGGAACAGGACGGGCATCAAGTGGTTATGTTTGGCCAGACCAGGACAGAACAGGTTATAGGGCAAGACAGGGCATTGCAGGGCAGGGCAAGGAAGCGAAGGAAAGGGACAAGGGTAACACCGAGACGCATGGAGTATATAGATGTCGCTACTGCAGTATCCAAGTGGCAGAAAGGTGGCGGATGCCGGCGAATTGTAACGCTATGGCAGACACTCATTCGGTGAAACATTCCTCTCAAAATTGGACTTCATTGGAAACAGAAACGAGTAACTTGGCAGCATATTATCTTTCCAGACCAAAATGACCATCAGATAGAAATAGCAGCTGTGTCAGGAATGTCAGGAATGTCAGGTCAGGAGGCACGATTGGCGGAACGGACCGTGTGGTTACCCGGGTCTCTAAATTTGTCACCGCTGAACTATTCTGCCACCTGGAATTATTGTGCTATCAGAAGGGAGAAACGAAATTGCAGGCGATATGGTATGAAGTACATTAAGTATCTTTGAGTGAAAATCCCTCTGGTCTACGTTCTTCTGATCCGCCCTCTCCCAACCGGAAAAATGCTGTTCCGCATTACACATTACTAAGGAAATACTGTTCCGCATTACACAGTGTCGATGAAATACTGTTCCGCATTACACATTGTCGATGAAATACTGTTCCGCATTACACATTGCCGATGACATACTGTTCCGCATTACACGTTACTGATGAAATACTCTTCCACATTCCACAGTACCAAGGGCGGCGCCAAAGGGGGGACGTGTCCTCCCAACATTTTCGGATTTTAACATTACGCCTATGGACGTTGCATGGCATGAATCGACTTTAAAATTCCTCCGACCCCCGCTCCTACTTTTGGAAGGTGGCGCCGCCCTTGCACAGTACTAATGAAATATTATCCCGCCTTACATGTTGACGTACCTTCTGTTCTAGTTTTAATAACAAGTGACCACACAAATTCGGCTTTATAGCTCACTGATAAGCCGATTTTTTGTGAAAAGGGAAACTTCACATTTCCGTGTTCTATCTATTTTAGTCAGTTCTGGCACTGTACTCACACTGAACTATGTAGCTGACCAGCACTGCGGCGGTCTTGCTGTTGCATTTGAGCTGTCCCTGCGCCAGGTCTCGTCGTATTTGGAGTGAAAACAGGTAGCGTGTCAGCTCGTCCTCGAGTTTGGCTGGGTCCGGTGTGTAGAACTTGACGCAGAGCCAGAGAACCAGGTCACGGGGGGTCAGCCCCAACTGGCGACTCATCGGCCGCTCCATATCCAGCCACACCTGACGGCCAGGTCACAGGTCAGGTCACAGGTCAGGTCACAGGTCAGGTCACAGGTCAGGTCACAGGTCAGGTCACAGGTCAGGTTACCACCCTGTTCGACGAGTCGCCTTGTTTATCAACCAATATATGCAAATGTAAAGATAGTGGTACATTGACTGGCTTTTATGACATCACTAGTGGTTTTCTTCGCTTACGTGTAGACACGTATCCAGCAAATTATTTATACTGAGATACTGGTTAGCATCTTACTGATCCGCCGTGTTTGACAACTCGACTTGTCTATAAATATACTGCTGGAAATTAAGCAGCCGCCATCCAGACGACGATAACGATCAATTAATACATACATTACGCGGACGTATGCGTTTTGAGTTTAAAGGGACTGTCCCACCTTAAAAAAATGTGTCAAATTTACGTCGTTTGTGGTGCAAGATATGAAGTGAATGCTGCTGAACACGATTATGACATTTGCTTCTCACGAACAGTGCTCAATTTCATACAAAAATCAGTTTTAATATTTGGGCTAATGACGTCCATACTGAAAGAATTTTTGGGGAAGGACCGCCTTCACGCTGTTATAAGTAGGACTAGTGTATGGCTATATTGTATGGCCAAAGGTAAGCAAGTCGACTTGTAATCAAACATCTAGCAAAGAGAGACTACGACATTCGGCTCACGGCCACCATTCAAATACATTGGGGCTGGGCGATCGTTCTGAATTGCAAAATCAAACTCGAATTTCTTTCTCTGTGGGGGGGGGGGGGGAGGGACACTTCGACCTCAGTGGTTGTTTTAACTTATACATACTAATTTCAAATGCCAAAAGCACGCAAATGGCTATCTCAAATCAATCTTATGTTAAGGTGGGACAGTCCCCTTTAACCTCAGCTTTCATTCATTTAAGTACGGTTTCCCGATTCGGCTAATAACGTGACTGGATGCGTTAGCTTCCAGTCTAATCTACCGTGGTGAAAACTGAAATCGCCCAGAGCAATGAACCGGTAGGTCAATATGGGTCTTTCTCCGTTGCGGTTCGGTACATTATCACCTAGTTGTAGTTGGAGAAAATGAGAACAATCAATGCGTTCCTTCTGAGTGAAGTTGTAGAGACCGCTATAGGTGGAATGAGCTACAAGAAAGATTGTCAGCAGCTCAGCATTTAGTCAGCCTTAACAACACGTCTGGATGAAACGAGCGACGCTAGCAGTGGTGCTTCAGCACATTCCCAGCAGCGGCCACAAAAGCTCGCTTCATCCAGCCGTCAATCGTAGCCATCGGACTGCCTCAGCGAAAAGGACCCAACCGTCTGAAAAGCTGCCAACCCGCCCCACCAAAGCTGGTTATTCAAAGCTTACGGGAGCTCACGCCTCTGCTTACTACTAATTCGCAGCATACTACGAATGCAGGCCGTCAAATTGAAGCCGAAACCAAGGCTCTCCTAAAAAGGACGGGCCCAGCGCGCCGCCACAAGCTGGCGATTCAGCCGACCAGTTGGACCAGAGAGCACTTCAGCATCGACAAGCTTGCACTTATTCACTCATGCCTTGATCAGTTGATCTTCAATTGATACATTCCGCTTAGAACAGCCCACTAAATATAAGCGGTAAGGTTAAAGGGAATGTTTCACATTAACATAAGATTTGAGTTGAGATGGCCAAGTTGTTGGATTTCCATTGAAATTAAGTAATTGTAGAGTTAAAAACCACAGAGGTTAATCGAAAGTAAATTATGAGTTTGGTTTGACATCTGCAAAAATATAAGGCCTAGTGTATTAGGGTAGCCGCTTAAAGCCGTGTGTCATCCCTTTTTATCAAATGTTGATGAAAGTAAGACTTTTCTACATTTGGCTTAACTTAAGCCATACACTAGCATACCCTATTCAGGCGTGCAGGTTTTTCATTTCCAAAAGTTCCTTCAAATGACGTATCAGCCCAATACTAAAACTTAGTTTTCATGAAATTGAGCACTGTTTGGGTGAGAAACAAATGTAGAAATCGTGGTTTCGGCAGATTAACTTCATATTTTGCACCACAAGCGGCGTACATTGAACAACTTTCAGAGAAGTGAAACATTCCCTTTAAGTTACAGAGATACACATTATACAGTCCACAAAATACCGATACAGCGTCCACCTGCAGCTACTTATATGTATACCAAGAAAATTATAAATCAACACAGACATCCACTATAACACATATGCTGCGGCTGCACTAAACTAAATTTAGCTCATGAAAAAGTCATTTTAAACGGCGAGTGCTGTCGGGAGAACGTTGCAAAATAATTGTTTCGAAATGATAAGCCGCTGGGCAGAACACGAATCACTTTACAAAGTCGCCTGACGTATCAAGCGTGGAGTTCCTCATGGAAGGCTTGGCACCACCCACCACACAAGGCCCAGAGAACAGAACCAATGTGTACACATTTTAAGAGTGTCGTGAATGTTTTTACGACTACTGATAACATGGTATATGATCTGACAACAGCAGATTCAACTCAATAGTGAAGATAATCATGACATAAATTGTCAACGATAGACCGTGTGGAACGCCTACAAGCAATGTCGGCATGCTTACATATTCAGATTCAGATTCAGATGTGCATTCATCACAGATCCGCAGCCATGGTAGATTTTCACCTGACTCGTCAAACACGATGACAACATTGGGCATGAGGGCATCACTCGAACGAAATGCGGAGTGCACACGACATATACAGTATACACTATACACTATACACAGAGACTCATCAGTGGCGTCTCGGCAGGATTGCACGTTTCAACTGTCCACGGAACGAGTCACATCTGGATCAAGCTTGGTACGGTTCAGCATGGTAACCCCCTGATGAACAGTCGGCGTCTTTCTGTTTCCGTTCGGTCTGGTGGCTGTGTTACGCAGCCAGCATTTCGGGTATTGTGTTCATGTAGGTCGCGGGCTATTGGACCGATGGTTTCGCTGACGTATTCAGGAGTACCAGTCTTGATAGCTCTCTCTGGGCTGCTGGACTGCGAGAGGTATAAGGTACTCTGCTAATTCAGCCACTCGTAGCCAGCTGAGTTGCCCGATGACATCTGATATAGGATCGTAGTGTCTGCGACCACTGACCACACGCGCACAAAAGTTGATGACCTGCACGCGAGCCGTCTGCGTCACGCGGCACGATCCGTACACGCTCATCCAGTAGCGAACGATCAATGTAAGGGCCCTGATCGCTGTGTCAAAAGCGCAAGCGCAAGCCCCATAGCACCTAACGGTAGCACGGCCCTGCCATCAGTTTTCTTAAGCATAGGCTCTATGGAAGCTTGCGCTTGCGCTTGCGGTACGTCGAGCAGGGCCAAGGACAAGAGCCTGCACAATGATCTGCACTCTGCAGTGTGTTCGCCGGCAGGTCACGTGACGGGCGCGGCTGAGAGCGATCAGAATACCTATATACGTTTGACGTCCATGTGTGCCATAGTTCAGATGGCGTCTTGATGCGCCACTGCGTATCTGTTCAACTTCAACATGCAAAACAACGAGCCGATATTACATTTTGCCCCACCAACTTTTATGAATGAAAAGCTCCACCCTTGGCTGTGACCAGAGGCGTAACTTTTTGCAAATCATTGGGGTTGCACTTAGTTGTTAAAAGCCCATTTGTACCACATCTCGTCATAGGCGTAGTGTTAAATTCCAAAATTATTGGGGCTGTAGCTACAACCCCCCTTTGCATTATAGTTACACCCATGGCTGTGACCTGCTTGCGACGGCGGATATTTAATAGGTATGGAACAACACAAAAAAGGCAAATGCGTCCACTTGCCAGTGACGTAGCCAGGGGGGCACGGGGGCCATGCCCCCCCCCCTGAGCAAAATAAATTCACACTAGATAGAATGAGATTCTCTGAAAACCCGACCCTACCCCCCCTTCCGGTCAGCAACATATGGCTGAGGAGCAGCAAAATGTGATTTCACACTAGATAGAATGAGATTCTTTGAAAACGCGACCCTGGTCAGCAGCATATGGCTGAGAGGAGCAAAATGTGTTTTTTTTCGACGTGGCCGCCCCTGACCAAAATCCTGGCTACGTGCCTGCCACTTGCGTTCTTAGAAGGAAGACAAAACAGGATGGCCCCGTCATTCCCTAATACGCTGTACAATGTGGTCGAGAGGTGGGTAAGGACAAAGGACTATGCTTTCTATGTTGCTTCAATGTTGCATTTTTAGATACATCTATAAATTCGACATCATTTACAGGATTGTGAATATAGAGAGTACCAGGCAGGGCGCCCCCTGAAACGGGTCGCGTCATGTCGCACCTGTAAGGCGCGCCCGGAGGGCGCAACGTTTTTGTACGACGCCCCCCCCCCCCTCTGACCGAAATTCTGGATCCGCGCCTGAGTACACATGCAAAGACAAGCTTATGATCGAAGTTGGGACACTTTACCTTCCCTCCTTCGCTGTCGCAGTATTCGAGGCCGAAGTAGTCGGATTCAAGCAGACCGAGATGCTTGCAGACCATGTCAAACAACACCTTCGCCGGCCATTTCAACTGCAATCAAAGAAACGTGTTTCAAGGCTCAGTGCTCACTTTATCTAACGGAATGTTCCTGCTTGAATCAAAACGTTGACGAGGTTAGAGGTCTACGAATTTATTCGCACAATTATCTGAATGATAGGAATAAACGGGTTGCGTTTCTATAGGTACTCAAAACATCATAGCATGATAGCTCAGACGACTCTTACCAGGAGCCGAGACCCGAAAAAACATGCAAGATTGCAAGAGCCTTCTCAGGCCCAAAGATGATCACACATACATAAATATACGCAGGGGCGCAGACAGACCTTCAGAAGGGGGGACAAGCCAGTCAAAGTGTCCCCCCCCCAAAAAAAATATATATATATGAAAAATTATACGGATTTTGACCACATTATTTTCTGAGGCCAACTTTTGCTAATATGTTTTCTTCAACTTTCGATTACCTGGATTGGACCAGGACCATCAGGATTTAGGATCCTCAGAAAGGCCCTGAACAGACGCATTGGGCCCCTGGGCAGGCTCGAAAGGCCCCTGAACAGACTCTAATGGGTCTCTAGCAGGCTCGAAAGGCCCCTGAACAGACTCTAATGGGTCTCTGGCAGGTTCAAAAGGCCCCCGAACAGACTCTAGTGGGTCTCAGGCAGGTTTGAGAGGCCCCTGAACACTCAATGGACCCCTGGACATACTCAAGAGGCCCCTGACAGTTTTTTGGGGCCCCTGGGTGGGCTTAAAGAGCTCCTGGACATGCCCAAGAGGCTCCCTGGGTTGGCTTCGAAAGCTCTTCAGTGATTCTGACTTCTGAGGCCTCTTGGCATCCACAAAAGTTACCTTTCGCCTAGTTTGAGGGCTCCTCTGCGATTTTTTGAAAGCCATTTAGCTAAGGCATATGGTATCTGGGCTAATCTCGGTTGGCCCCCTGTGACTCGTAAGGGGTGGGGACAATAATTGCACCCTCGCCCCCCCCCCCCTTGACCACTAGCGGATCCAGGGGGCGGCAGGGGCGTTAGCCCCCCACCCATATTGCCTGAAATTGACGAAATTTGACATATATCCCACTGTAGAGGGAAATCTAATAAACTCTTACTAAGGCATATTTGTCTTAAACCGTTCAGTAAGGTACAAGGAAGCCATCCCGACTGAGGTTTTTCGAATTTGATGAAACTTTTTGAAATTTAGCTCCCCATGCCCAGGTTCTGGATCCGCCAGTGCCCTTGACTGCACCCCTGAATTCACGTAAGGTTCATAAAATATTGCATTCACGTTGCTGCTACAGCTAACCTGTATATTGAAGGGCACCAGAGAGTCGTCCAGCATCTGCACCAGAACGCTGTTTCCGCGGCCGTCCCGGTTAGAGGTGGAGGACGCCAGCCCGGCTGACAGCGGAGTCTGGCCTCCGCTGAGCGGGCCGCTGTGACCGCTGAGTGGGCCGCTCAGCGCCCCGCTGTGGCCGCTGGAGCGCCGCGAGCTGGGCAGAGAGCGGCCGGACAGGCTGGCCATCATCGGCGAGTGGCCGCTCCGCTCGCTGGCCCGCCGACTGTTGGGTAAAGCTGTGGTGCCGGCCATCTCGGGAGAGGCGGGATGGCCTCGGCTCTGCCGGGGTCCACGGATACCAGCACTGCAGCACAGGAGGTATAACGGCGTGTCAGGTGACATAGCAACAGCGTGACACACCTGACAGACGTGTCAGGTGACATAGCAGCAGCGTGACACACCTGACAGCAGGGCATATTTTAACGTATTGACTGCGTCCCGATTCAGGACGCAGCCCCCATCCGTCGGGACGCAGCCCTTTCCGATTTTGGACCACTGCGTCCCGGAGGTGCCCTGTGCCCTGCCCTGTGCCCTGCCCTGTGGTCTGCCCTGTGGCCTGCCCTGTGGCCTGCCATGTGGCCTGCCCTGTGGCCTGCCCTGTGGCCTGCCCTGTGGCCTGCCCTGTGGCCT
>VOPJ01014548.1:0-38536 GCA_014673585.1 Semibalanus balanoides | reverse complement strand
CGCACACATTTAAGGTAAGTCCAAAAGCGCTTAGGGTTTGACTTGAAGTCGCCAACTACACCCTTCAAATATTTTAAGTATTTTGAACAAGTAATTGTTTTAAAGTTTCTGCTTTTTCACGAAAGTCCTCCTCCGTATCTGGGGTTGAGACAATTGGGGACAAAGACCCTGAGGGTCTTTGCCAAGCTTGAGAGGTAATTGGTCTACCTGAGCCTCAGGGTCCCCTATATCGGTTTGAAGGGCCCTCCATCGGTCTGAAGGCCTGATGGACTGTCGGCCTAAAGGTAGGCCCTCTGTTGGCCAGAGGGAAAGCCTGAAGCCCCGAAGGCCGACAGTGACCTCCGGATGGCCCATAGGCCGACTGTGACCCACGGAGGGCCCGCTATGACCTCCAGAGGGACCACTCTGACCTTCAGAGTCCAAAGGGCCCGCTCTGACCTCCAGAGGGCCAACTCTGACTCCAGAGGGCCCACTCTGACCTCCAGAAGGCCCACTCTGATCTCCACAGGGCCCACTCTTACATCCAGAGGACCCAATCTGACCTCCATAGGGCCCGCTGTGACCTCCTGAGGGCCTGCTCTGTTCTCCAGAGAGCCCACTGGCACTCTGACCTCCAGAGGGCCAGCTCTGATCTCCACAGGGCCCGTTCTGACCTCCAGGGGGCCCTCTCTGACCTCCAGGGGGCCTACTCTGACCTCCAGAGAGCCCGCTCTGACCTCAAGAGGTTCCGCTCTGACCTTGAGATAGCACACTCTATTCACCAGAGGGATCAACCACATGCTCAGAGGGCCCGCTCTACATCAAATAGCTTTTTCTCTCTCTTTGCTTTTTTCCTCTATCGGGCAGAGGGGCCCTCACCCAATCTCATTTATTACAGGACGCCTCTCCAGAACCCCCAGTTTTTAAGCATTCCAGTGGGCCCGGGGGGTCCAGACCCCCCCCCCCGACCCCCCCAGGATCTCCAGCCCTGTAATTGTATAAAAATGTATATCAGTAGAATCTTCATGAGCCATATTTATTTGACATGATCATGTTAAAATATATAAATAGCATATTTACACAAGAGTATATCTCCAATTTGTATACTATCGCAGGCTAATTTGTTTACTATCACAGTATTTACGTATTTTTGGCGTATCATAAATCGTCGCTTTTTAGTGCCCGCAGTTTGAAATTACGTGACATGACCTGAGGTCACGTAAACAAAATGTAAATTTTTTAAATAAAATAAATGACATAAATAAATGGCTCATAAATATTATAATGACCAATTACCATTTGCCGAGCAATATAAAGCATTAGCGCGTGGGGTGTGATATTTTCCGCATTATGCACTGGCATACCGCACTGGCGACGACATATGGTAAAAGACTTTACCATATGCCGAGCAATGTAAAAGGCATTAGCGCGTGGAGTGTGGTATTTTCCGCATTATGCACTGGCATACCGCACTGGCGACATGGTAAAAGACCTTATAAACCCTCTGCTGTGCATGTAGATATTTGTGATCCGCGCGTTTTTTTCCAAAATTACGGCACTCGCTTTGCTCTGCAGTAATTTAAAAAAAACGCCTCGATCACAAACATCTACATACCAGCATCGTTCAGTAATGCTTATTTGTATATGATTCAGACTATTGATATGGAAGATATTCGGTGATGAAAATTAGAGTCTTGTACGATTCGGAAAAATTGTATCGGGCTATTCCTCGAAAACTATTCGATGGGTGAGGCTGAAAATGTCAAAGCGACAATTCAAGCTACATACAGGGTGCGGCATAAGTTCTGATACACTTTTGATGACCAAGTGTAAGGTGATGGCGAATCGTCGCTTGCATCGGCGGTCACCCGTCCAAGTACTGACTCGGGGCATTGCTGCTTGAGTTGAATGTACGAACAGTGCAACGGTTTGACACTTGAGGTGCCAAATTTCTCTACGAAATAGGCACCTCGTCAATTGGTCATCAAAAAGTGCATCAGAACTTTATGCCGCACTCCTGTAAATTCCGTTGATTTAGGGGTATCTAGCAACTATTAGGTGCAAGTTATTACCAGAAACGTGCTGGCGATCATTAATTTTCCGATGAATATGATCATGTTAAAATAACCAGAAGACGCCTTAAACGGCGAGGACGACGAGTCCGAATAAATCCGCGTCAATTTATCACCCGTCCTAACGGAGGATCGTCTTGTGCAAAGCATGCATTTTAATTATTTTAGCTGTGTTGTTTGGCCGTCGCAAATATATCCGAACTAAATCGGATACTTTAAACTAAAATAGGTTTTGTTTGAGCGTTATTTTACATTTGCAATTATAAAGCTTCATGTTTGTAGGCAAAAAATTCATTTTGGGTGGGTATTAGATGGATTTGGAAATTGCGCTTTAACAGCCGCATCATTTTGTATCGTCCCTTAGCACCCTTTGGTTTTTTGAACTACGGCGGTGTAATTAAGGAGATTTATAATCGTCAATAAAAATATTACAGACAGATTTTAACAGTGAAATACTGCATGCAAACCTAAATTTTTGAATGCATTTTAGAGAACGGTACATTGGTCTACACATTGTGTTTGTTTTAATCGCTCACGTCCCATTAGGGTGCTGAGCACTGATTTAAATTGTGAAGACGTCATAAAACTATCATTTGCGCTGTGTCGCCAGTAACTTTGCACGTACACGCGCCGCTGATCGACACATAGTGCAATACGCCGGGCGGATCGTTTCTCTACGCATCTGTGTTTTGACCGTGTCATTTGCGACTTTTGGTTGCCTCGAGATATAGGTCCGGTAATTGCAACGATGTTTTGTGTAATTTTTGGTGACGGACAGGGGTGCACGTGCGGCAAGTTGCGTGTGACCCAAGTTTACCTGTGGCAAACATTGCAGTGGTGTGGTCTACAGCCTCACACATAAATTTTAGCTTAATAGGTCCAGCCGTTTCTCAGCAGACCAGCAGATAATACTTTAATGACACCCCTGACGCGTCACGTGTCACGCGCCGTGCTGACCCATCCAATGATTAAAAAAAATGTCAATAATCATAATGTTCCATTGCATGGGGCCAATCATATGGCGAAGACCGCTTGTCATCGGATGCGGGGTTCGAAAGATACAGCTTCTGACCAAGCGGTGCGGTCTGGCCCGGCCGGGCCGCGGCCGGTCGGCCCGGCTTGTATGTTGAGAAAAAATCCGGTATTCAATGAGGACTCGCTCCGCGTTCGCGCCTCGCTCGTATAATAACATAATTAGAAAAAATGCCTATCTCCAATTATTTTGCTAACGAAGCTATATGTAATGAAGCATTTTTTGTCGCATTAAAAATCGTCCCTTTTTGGTGGCCACATTTTGAAATCACGTGACTTGACCTGAGGTCACGTGACCAAAATGCAAAATTTTTGAAATTGGAAAAAATTATTAAATGACATAATTATATTGCTCATAATGATTCCAATGCTAAATTTTTATATCATTCGGATTATTTATATGGGAGATATTCGCCGATGAAAATTAGAGATTTGTACGACTTGGAAAAATTGCCTCAGGCTATTCCTCGAAAACTATTCGACGGGTGATACTGAAAACGTTACAGTCAAAATGTCAAGAAAACGTATTAAAGAAACATAATTCAATTGATTTGGTGTATAAGGTGCAAAGTTATTACCTATTACCTAATATTACGCCCCTATATTACCTAAGTTACACTATTAGGTGCAAAGTTATTACCAGAAAGGTGCTGGTGATCATTATTTTTCCTGCTGATATGATCATGTTCAAATATATAAATAACATATTTAGAAAAAATGTCTATCTCCATTTTTTTACCATCGAAGGCTATTGAAGTATTTTTTTACGTATAAAAAATTGACATTTTTAGTGGCCACATTTTGGAATCACGTGACTTAACCTGAGGTCACGTGACCAAAATACTTTTTTTTTAAATAAAAAAATATATATATATATCACATAAATATCATGAAGATTCTAATGCTCATGAAGATTCTAATGCTAAATTTTGTATGATTCGGATAATTTATATGGGAGATATTCGTCATTGAAAGTTAGAGTTGTGTACGGTTTGGAAAAATTGCCTCAGGCTAATCCTCGGAAACTATTCGACGGGTGAGGCTGAAAATATTACAGCAAAAAATATCCAGCAACAGTCGGATTAAAGAAACATAATGCCGTTGTTTTGGGGTATTTAGCACTATTAGATGCAAAGTTATTTACCTCAGAAAACGCGTTGTGAATTTATTTTCTGCTGACAATGATTCATGTCAAATATTAAAATACAATATTTAGAGAAAAGGTACCATATCTCCAGTTTTTTTTTACTACTGAATGCCATATGTATACAGGTAACTTTTTTGAACGTATAAAATTGTCATTTTTAGTGGCACACATTGAAAATCACCGGACTTGTCCTGAGGCACGTGACCAAAATTTTTTTTTTTTAAATTAAAAAAAATGATTATATGTCATAATCATTGCTCATGAAAGATTCTAATTCTAAATTTTTATTGATTCGGATAATCTATTGGAGATAATCGTGATGAAAGTTAGAGTTGAAACTTCAGAGATTGCCTCAGGCTATTACTCAAAAAGCGAAGTGCGGTGAGGCTGAAATGTCACAGCGGTTTATTAGCAACCCAGATAACCAAGAAACATAGCTTTTAATCGAAATCGGAGACGTAGGGTGTTTATGTTCGCGAATTTTTTGGGTCGACTCTGTCAATGGAAATGCCCAAATTGGCAAACCAAGTCCACTTCGAGATTTTCTATATTGATGGAGTACTGACGTCATTGGATCTGTTTTAAACTCTATACACACACAACATCTATATTCTGTTCACGCTTTGTCACTTACATTAATTATGACGTATATAAATGCCAGTTTTGACTATATTTCGCAACATTAGGCAAATTTTGGATAGGTTGTGTTTCTGGTTGTATAATAACACTAAGCTTTATGTTAATCATGAAAGAATAGCCATTGTTCCCCCCAAACCAAAATTTAACAAACCATATAACAATCGGGAGTTCGGGGAAATTACAATTCGAGAAGCTCATCGATCATTCGTGGAAGACACACGATCCACTTTGATGATCTTAATTATGTGTCGGCGAATTTGTTTCAAACGGACATGCGTCCAGCTGAATAAATTTGAAACACCGGCGCCAGATCCGGCGCGCTTCAATAGTGATGGGAAATATAGTACACTGGATCGAGTTTAATATGAAGTATAATGTACTTGTTTCACAAGCGTTAGGAACGTGACAATAAAGTGAGGGGCCCAGCGAAAACTTTCTTGAGGACTCGATCCCCCTTCACTCGATTTATCCTATGCAGTATTTGAGCTCTTTCGTCCTCGCAGATATCTGTTTGCGCCTTATAATTTTTATAACGATGTAAAATTGTTTGAATTTTAGCACACATTAATGACAAAAAAGTGAGGGGGCCATCGGACCCCGCGGCCACCCGCGTTCTACGCCTTTTTACTTGTTTTTATTTGTAAAAAAATACAACCTATTGTAAGAAAAATGCATTTAATTCTGTAATCAAAACTAAATCATTGCATACCACAACGGAGCCTAAGAAACTTGTTGCTAAAAGGAGGAGACTAATGTTAATATTCCGCGTTTAAGCGTTCCACACTTTTACCGGACCGGTACTGGCAAGTACCTACTTTCGGTCCTCATCAAACTGCGGGGTATTTTCCCGTATTGCACTTATATGATATGAGAGACGATCTGGAGAGATAAGTATAGAGTTCGGTGTGTGTCGTTCTCTTTGTTTCGCTTATATGCCATCTGATTCTCTACATAACAGCATGCCATTAACAATGCGTGAAACTAAAATTTTAATGCTCATTTGCATACATGTATCGTCATCTAGATTCTCCGCATGAAAAATCGGTGTTGCAAGACAGTAATAAAATGCCTCCCAAATCACTTACTTATTGTTTCTGAAAAGGTTGAATAATTTATAGACCATCTGGCGTATATACGACTTTGGGACGTATCTACAACCGAGTTCAAGATATAAGCAAATTTTGGATGGCGTTAAATTCGGGCTATCCAGCGGGGCTGGTAAGGTCGGAGTCGATCTCGAGTCGGAGTCGGAAGTCCGGAGTCGACTCCGGGAGGGTCGGCAGCCGGAGTCGGAGTCCGGCAAGTCACCTGACAACCGACCGGACTCCGCAGCCCTGGACACCAATGTAGCTTACTGAATGAAGCCTGCAATCTTCATGTGGACAATAAAATTCGTAAACTACATTGCACACTGTGCCTATTAGGGTTCAGATGTGGCCAAAAATATATAACTCATGAACTGATGCATATTTCACGCCAAAATTTTCAGATTATGTTGATGCACATCATATGCACGATGTGTGTAAGTTTTGACCTTATGTCGTCTTAGGTCAGGTCATCAGATAAGGTCAAAGTACCGACATTTTAAATTACCTTTTTTACAAGTTTGTGGTTGTGCCATGGTCAGAGTTTTTAGCAGATTGGTTCCAAACTTTCAGGATTTTATTTGGGTTATAGTATCTACATTTTGCATATCTCATATTTTGTATTTCGATGACCTGAGGTTAGGTCAATTCCTTGACCTCCCCATTATAAGCAAATGGGTGAAAGTACAAATGCTTCCTTTTTAATATGAAAGCATCAGATCAGGCCGGCTGTCAAATAAATATTTCCTTAGGCCTTTATTTATGATTCAGTTGCAACTTTTTACCAAATTTTGCCTGTAAGGTCATCCGAGGTCATCCGAGGTCACATTTTTTTGTCAATACTCTCGATATGATTAATATAAAGCAATGAATCCGATTCCAAAGTATTTCTCTAATCAAAACGTACCTCATGGTTTGCTACTTGACCTACTTGGTCACTTGATTTTGAACTTGACGTTCACCCGAGGTCAAATTTTGCAATTGTCTGACCAGTTCACTTGTGATATATTTCGAAGCGTTTCGAAAAGATAAGTACAATGAGCACTGCTTATTGGGATTCAGATGTGGCCGATATTAAAAAAAATCATGAACTAATGGATGTATCGAAACAAAATTATTAAGGTATGTCGGGCCATCTATAAGGTCAATGTTGATAGTGTTGGTAACTCATAGTCAGGTCAGGTCACTAATTTAGAAAGAAGAAAAAACGTTTAGGGCAAACTTTAAAAATTATTCAGACTTATCCCACAATCTAGCGTTTTTTCCATTTATTTGATCAGCCACAGTAGTTTGTTGTGATAGAAACACAGTTCCTATATATTTTTTAAAATATACTACACTTTTTTCGTTGTTGCCGTCCACCGACATCGTCACCGGTACTTTCAGAGGTCTGGTTGTTGTTGTTTGGCACCACAATATCACCAGAAAAAAAAATATGTGTGCTTAGAAGGCACTCGGATCTTGCGGCGCCCATGCACCTGTTCCAAACAACTTATGTGGCCTTAAAGTGTTTCAGTAGTCAGTACCATCTCACGTAGTTGTGCTCTTACAAGTGTCGGTCAGTTCAAAGCTTGAATCCACTTGACTATACTCACACCTAATTCAATAGCACGCACTACACAGTTTTTCTCCGTTTTTGCAGCAGTCCTCTTAAAACGGCCGTAAAAAAGTCAGTCTTCTTACAAAAATGTACAGCGTAGTGCAACATTTCTGTCCATCCTCAGATGAACACCACCCCGACTGGCATGCCCCGAAAAATAAATCCTTTGTGAAAACCGCGCTAGTAGCAGCCTTAAGGCACTTATTCGAATAAAACATCCATTTTTTCTGGGTCGATATTTGTTTTCGTCTGTTGAAGGCTAAGCGTAGAAAGCATTCTTTAAAAAGCTTTGGTTTAAGCGCACCCGTTTAGCTCAATTTCAACATTGTCCATCGGTGCTGTCTTGTCGGTGCTAAAGCAAAGTGAAATCTAATGAAACTATCACTCGCTGCCTGATATCGGAGGCGAGGGCTAAAGTAATTGGTAATTGGTTCCACCTGCGTGCAGCCACCGATAGGCAGAGACAGAGACACAGGTGGTGTCGATAAAGTAGACAGAACATTTTCACTACAACTGTACAGTACTCCATGCCACCACACTTCGACCCCACACTAAAAGCCATATGTGATCTGCGTGCAATCAAAATCCTCGCCTGCCTCTGGTGCATTTCCTTCTTGCACGCGAAGTGTCTGTAATCAAGGGCGTCAGTATCTGAAATTCATTGGTAGGGCACCAATGCTAACTTTATATATTTGAATGTCCTTCTTACCATGCAACGCCATAGGCCGGATGATAAAATGCGAAATTATTGGTAGGGCCCTGGCCCTACCAGGCTTAAGGAAAACGACACCCATGTCTGTAATAACGCATGACAAATAGCGTGTCTTACCGGTCATGTACCCTTCTTACCTGTTTGAAATGCCCGCGGCTATTAACCCGACCTAGCTCCAGCTGATCGCAGCCGCCGCGCCGCCCATCCGCGCGAACAAGGGTGGCCGGGCGAAACATAAGATTACTAAAAGTTAAATAACTTTTGACGGACGTGTGATACCGCCCTAACGTTTTCGGCGACAGCATGATAATTGAATGCTTAATGGTATACAGTCAGGTTCGAAGTGATACTGATTGTGAGTTTTTATGTTAGTCTATACAAACATTTTAATTGGAAAATATATTTGGCACTTTGTAAGGGTTCAAAATTTACTCAATATCCCCTTTAAAATAATTGTCAAAATCAACTTTATTGTCACCGAGTGATTGCGCACGTTTGGGTGAATCAAATAACACATTTACTTTTTGTTTTTGTGTTAACAAACACGATACAGCACCTAGCAAAAGTTGTGGAAGAATTTGGGCAAAATAATGGTTTCACTCGGTATCTATAAACCTCTGGCTTTGTGACATGCCGAAGAAACACGGAGCGTGGAAGGCCAACAAAGAGTACCTCAAGCTATGTCTTCCTATAGGCCATCAATCTTGGAAGTCGAAAATCTGTCAAGTAGCAAGCTATTTTCGAATATGGTCAAAAAATCGGATTATTGCCACGTTTTAATCCCAATAGGCCACAGTGTGCATTGGACGTTTTAGTTGACTACCATCTCCTGTGTCATTCGTTCTTTGATGAGAGGTGTGTGTTTTCCATTTTGATAATATATATCTAGTTTGGCCACTATCCAACTGGATTTTGTGCATTAAACAGTCACTGATGATTCACGAATAACTCTTATCTACTTTGGTACGTGCGATGACATGTAATTACGATAAAATAGAGAAATGTTGTTTCTCAATCCTATCTTTGTTTGTCCCTACCAGATACTCTGTCCAAGTGTTTTTTTATTTTCATCGTCGCACTTCTGTGTTTAGAATATCCGTTGTTAACTAATAATCCTGCTTCAGCCTTGGAATTCTGCCATCCATATGCCTGACATGTAGAGCAGGTACCTCACTGCTCCTTCTAGGACATGATCTGATAACACTTGTTTTATATCGTTTGGACCTCGCTTTGGCATTTAGGCATCTCCTGATCAAGTAGCCCTTGCGGTGAAACAGTTGTCGACAAAGTCACTCCCTTATTGTGTACCAGTACGCTCTAAAAATGGGGATTTTGTTGTCGCGCTTAAGTTCACATATAAACCTCTCAGGACCGAGTTTCTGCTGCATTGCTTCTTTAATTATGGGAAATGCAGCTTCAACGTTTCGGACAATTCTACGACACGTCATCCACGTATCTGCAATATATATTCGGGGCTATGTTTGGATTAGTGAGCACTTTCTTGTCAATATCACTCATATAAAAATTTGCAAAAAGTGGTCCTAGAGGTGACCCCATGGCTACTCCCTCCTTTTGCCTATATAGCTGACCATCTGGACCCCGGAAAGGCGATTCTGTTGTACAGGCTCTCAATAGTTGTTCAAGAATGTTCCTAGAAAGCTGAAGAGGTGCTACGTTTGGATTGTTGTAAACACTATCTAGGATTATCTGGATTGCAGCCTCTACCGGGACGTTAGTAAAAAGACTTTCGACGTCTTTTGATGCTAAGCTCCCACTCGGTTGGCGAGTTCTAAAAATATAAATGAATTCGTCAACCGATCTGAGGCTATAACCCTCCGGAACGTATGGTTGTAAGAGCACCTTTAGTCTTTTGGCTAATCGATAAGTGGGTGTAGGAATTTGCGAAATGATTGGCCTTACTGGGTTACTGGGTTTGTGGGTTTTACATTAGCGTATCGCGTCAGCCCGGTGTGTGTTACTCGCGACAATCTGCCAAAATGAACACCCCCAATCACCGCATTAGCTGACGTTATCAGTCTGTTAACCCTCGTTTTTAAGGCATCTGTGGGGTCTTTCTTGATCTTTTCGAATTTGGTTTCATCATGAAGAATGTCATTCAACTTCTTGAGGTATTCTTCTTTGTCGAGGATCACCTAAACGGAAGACTTTTCCGCTTTTCTTACAACTATCCTGTCGTCTTCACGCAGCTCTTTTGCAGCTTGGAAGAGAGCTCGAGTAAGAAGCTTACTTTTGCATCTGTCCCGTACTTTTGAGCTTTCGCCGAATAGACGATCTGTGGTGTTTGGGTCAACTTCCACCTTTTTCTCCTGTTGTAACTTGAGGATGTCCTGATAAAGGACTTCCAGTTCTGCCTTTTTGTCCAGAGGATCATATTTTCTTTGATAATGACAATTTAAACCAAGGTTTAAGAGTTCTTTCTGAGTTTCCGTAAGTTCGATGGAAGACAAGTTGATATAGCTTTTCTTAACATTGGGAACGACGATTTGTCCGCCGTACAGTTTGGTAAGTTTTTTGATAGTTTTGTTCTGATTCGCATGATAGCAGTTGTTTACACTGAGATCCAAGTGTCTCAGTATATCTTCCCTTACCTTGTTTTCGATTTGGCATTTATCAAGCTCTTCCCGCAGTGTATTCAGTTATTCATTCAGTTCATTAATTAGTTTCTGTTTCTGCTCAATCTGGTGGTGTATGAGCTTCTTTCTGTATTCTTTAGTGAAAAGCTTCTCTCATGTTGCCGGGTCATGAGTTCTTATTCTGGTATAATTCGGCAGAAGATCTTCTTTTATGGCTGTTTGATTAAAAACCAATGCATTTTCAGCTTTCACTAACTTTCGTTTGTGTTGTATTTGATTTTCCGCATGTTTTCTTCATTTCTGGATAGTTTAAATAAACTTCTCCCAATGCTCTTCTTATATTAATAGTTCGAAACATAGTATACGTTTCGATCTTCAGAATTATGAGCAAATATATATATCGAAACACTCGATATAAACTAATTCTTTCGTTACATTGCTATCGAATAACATTATCTTCTTCGGTTGGGTGAAAACGAATCACTCTTAAATTACATCGGACGCACGCGACATTGGCACATGACATTCTCAGTACGTACACAGCAGAATACTCCCAATACACACACTTACATTCGCATAACTACTCCACCACATATGGTATCTACACTACCATACCCCCTAGCCTTGCGGGAGGGGGCCTCCCCCCCACAAAGCCAAGTGTCACCGCGGAAGAATGATAATCTTGTTTATGATAACAGGTGCTTTTATGCTCTGATGTACAGTGCTTCGAGAATATGCAAGCGATTTTGACTGTTAGAGGAGGCGAATAATAATTGTCGTGTTCTAGAGTGTTTTCTAGTTAATTTGAGTTGTGACGTTGGTGCATGTGTTCCTGCGGTGACCCTTCCCTTAATGCATTGTGAGTCGACGTGACAGGTGTCGTCGTTTTGACACAATGCAGCTCTAATGAATGAAGGCTGGAATCTTCCATGTGGACAATTAAATTCGTTAAACTAACATGGTAGTTTTTTAGTTGACTACCATCTCTCTTGTATTGTCTTGATGACGAGGTTGTGTGTTTTCCTATTTTGATAATATATCTCTAGTTTGACACTATCACTGGGGTTTGTGCACTTAACATAGTCACTGATGATTTCACGAATAACTCTTTTATCTACTTTGTACGCCGATGACATGTAATTGCGATAATATAGAGTAATGTTGTTTTTCTTATTCCTATCTTTGTTGTCACTAGCAGATTACTTCGGTCCAAGTGTTTTTTTTATTTCATCGTCGATTCTGTGTTAGAATCGTTGTTAACTAATATCTGCTTCAGCCTAGTGAATTCTGCATCCATATGCGACCATGTAGAGCAGTACTTCACTGCTCTCCTAATGAATGATCTGATAACACTTGTTTTATATCGGTTTGGACACTCGCTTTGGGCATTTAGGCATCTTCCTGCATCAGTAGCCTTGTGGTGAACAGTTGTGACAAAGTCACCTCCCTTATTGTGTACCAGTACGTCTAAAAATGAGATTTTGTTGTCTACGCTAAGTTCATATGTAAATCTCAGAACCGAGTTCTGCTGCATTGCCTCTATTATTTGATGCAGATGTTCAACGTTTCGGACATCTACGAACAACGTCATCCACGTATCTGCAATATATATTCGGGACTATGTTTGGATTAGTGAGCACTTTCTTTTCATTATCACTAATATACAAATTTGCAAAAAGTGGTCCTAGAGGTGAACCCATGGCTACTCCCTCCTTTTGCCTATACAACTGACCGTCTGGACCCCGGAAAGGCGATTCTGTTGTACAGGCTCTCAATAGTTGTTCAAGAATGCTCCTAGAAAGCTGAAGAGGTGCTACGTTTGGACCACTAGGACCACTTTTTGCAAATTTGTATATGAGTGATATTGAAAAGAAAGTGCTCACTAATCCAAACTTAGCCCCGAATATATATTGCAGATACGTGGATGACGTGTTCGTAGATGTCCGAAACGTTGAACATCTGATCAATAATAGATTCAATGCAAGCAGAATCGCTTCTGAGATTAATATGTTAGCGTAACAACAAAATCTCATTTTTAGACGTACTGGTACACAATAAGGGAGGGTGACTTTGTCCAAACTGTCACCACAGGCTACTGATGCAGGTAAGATTGCAAATGCAAACGAGTGTCCAACGATATAAAACAAGTGTTATCAGATCGATTCATTGGAGAGCATTAGTTATGCTCTACATGGTCGCAATGGATGCAGAATTACTAGCTGAAGCAAGATATTAGTAACACCGGTATTCTAACAACAGGAAGTCGAACGATGAATCAAAAAAACACTTGGACAGCAGTATCAGTAGTGACAACAAAGATAGGGATGAGAGAAAACAACATTACTTATATATTATCGCAATTACATGTCATCGGCGTACCAAGTAGGATAAAGAGTTATTCGTGAAATCATCAGTGACTGTGTTAAGTGCACAAACCCCAGTGATAGTGTCAAACTAGATATATATTATCAAAATAGGAAAACACACAACCTCGTCATCAAGAACAATACACAGAGAGATGGTAGTCAACTAAAAACGTTACCAATGTAGTTTTTACGAATTTTTATTCGGGTCACATTTTAAGATTGAGGCTTCACTTCAGTAAGCGTGCAATTGGTCACAACGGACGACCACTGTACACGTCGACTCACATGCATCTAAGGAAGGGCACGAGGAAACACATCACCAACGTCACAACTCACATTCAAACTAGAAACAAGCTCATAGAAAAACAAATTATTATCGTCTCCTTCTACACAGTTTCAAAATCGCTTGCATATTCTCGAAGCACTGTAATCAGAGAAAAAGCACCTGTTATCAATAAACAAAGTATTATTCTTCCGCAGTGACACTGGCTTTGTGGGAGGAGGGAGGCCCCCTCCCACAAGGGCTTAGGGTGGGTAGTGTAGATACGCATATGTGGTGGTGGGCGCATAAGTGTGTGTATGGAGTTTTGCATGTGTTTACGTACTGAAAGATGTACATGTATCAATGTCAGCGTGCGTCCGTATTTGTATTTTCAGAAGTATTCGTTTTCACACAACCGAAAGAAGAATAATTATGATTTCTAGCGAAGTAACGAAGAATAGTTTATTACGAGGTGTTTCTGATATAATATTTGCTCAATAATTTTGGAGATTGAAACGTAGGACTATGTTTCAAAACGTTATATACAAGAATGAGCATTGGAGAAGTTTTATTTAAACTATCAGAAGATGGAAAGTAAACAGTGCGGAAAATCAACAACACAACGAAAGTTAGTGAAAGCTGGAAATTCATTGGTTTTTAATCAAACAGCATTAAGAAGATCCTTCTGCGATGTATGACCAGAATATTATATATATATATATTATATACGATATATATATATATATATATATAGTATATATTATATATATATATACACATATAATTAGTAGTAATTAGGTGTAGTACGATTAATTATGTATTATATTAATAAGAGTACGGATGTCACTAGCTCTGCTATTTGTCTAATTAGTAGTAGCACGACTTGCACTCGACAAATACATGCAAACAAACCCTACGCCAAATCCTAACTGAGGAAAGACACACCAGCTGTATTACAAGACCACAATGAATGCGGGCTGGAAAACAGACGAAAGGGTGCTGAGAAACATTATAAAAACAACTATATGACAACAAACAGACAGGATGAACAGCAACTCAGTATCTATTACCGCACGCCCACTATACTGCTAACATGATTATGTCCATTTCCAATAACCCTAGCCGTGACCATGCTCTGCTGAAACAAGCCAACGTAGTATACTTTTACAAATGTACTAAAGGAGACTGTGCAGTGTGCGCTTCTTCCCAAAAGTGGTTATGTTGGCTTGACCACATCCTCCCTCAGTCGACGCATAAATATGCATCATCATCAGATATAGTTACATCAAATCCACGGCAAGGCGGCTTTTCATTGTTGCACGTCATCTTAAAAGTTAGTAAGGAAACGCTGCACCAACACTTTCATGCACCGCATTGTTCACGGTAATAAACAATCATTTCCTAGTTGATTTCCGCGACAGCAGTTCATGTTTTAGAGTTGTGCGGAAATGGCGATCACGAACATGCACCTGTGCCGCATTCAGCATTTTGACTCCGCGGTAGCAAAGTCTTCGCCTGCCAGCTTCCGTCCTAATGCGAGGCAATGCTAGTTGGTTGCATGCGGAGTTACATGAGAGCTGAACCTGGGCTGTGGCTGTCCTCTAGATGAATTTGAAATGCCTTCATGGCTCACAAGCCAATCACTACGGAACGCACCATCACAACTTGTGGTCACTCTATGAGCTGTCGCCCTCAACAAGCCAGGTTTGCCGACCACCAAGGATACACGATCATGACGTTTTTTCCCCTCAACCACTCGCGCACCAAAAGTTGATGATCTTTTGGAGGCGTTTAATTTGGGTGTTGTTGCAAGTTCCATGACAGCATAGGCAGGTGCGAATCACGAGATATTACGAGGAAGGCCTGAAACTAGAGTCGCCACAGTGTTGTCGGATGAACATGACGCGCGTGGCCTTAACGCTAACAAACATCCCGGGTGCACTTACTTTAAGAGCGTTTTATTGTGGTGCTGTTAAGCTCAATGTGCCTATCTAACAAAATTAACCCAGGGTTTTTGACCAGCCTCGCACTCAAGAATTCGGGAGCCAATTTGAATGACAAGGTGCACGAGCAGGAGCGTTTTAGCATGGCAGGGTACCCAAAACAATCATCTGAGTTTTCTGTTCGTTCACCTTCATCCGATGGTGGCAGAACCAAGGCAGAAGGCAGATGGTGGCAGAACCAGCCGGTTTGCACCTGCAAACCGGCGGCCCAAAAACTCACACCGAAAGATATCATGACGCAACCTTCACCAGACACGACATGACAGAAAACACGCGCATCCTCACCGTCACCTCTGACAGACGCCGACTTCAAGTCCTCGAAGCGGTATTTATTAGAGAGCTCTAGACTCGCAGATAAACTCCCAAGTAAATGCCAGAGGAACACTGCAACTTTATAATGGTCCCCTACTCACCAATGTGCGATTGTGAGTGGTTGTGTTCTTCAAAATTATTGTATTTCCATTGTATAAATGAAATGTTGACGTTATTTAGTGTTTCATGTATATTTGATGATGTATCAACAAATATTAGGTGAAATATGTAACATGTTTAAGCGATATTAGATGTAAAGGTTATTTTGGAGTTAAAACATATACAAGATGTATAAGATGTTTAATATGTGTAACATGTAAAGGAAGTATTACTGAGCCATTGTATTGTGTACTGTGTTTTTGCACCATTGAATGTCAAATTTGAAGCTCCCTAACGAGTGTCGCATGAATTTTGTAATAATTACTAGTATTGCCGCGAACCCAAAAATATCAGTCTTGATAATGCCATTGAATTGACGAAGCGTGTTGACTTTATAAATGAATATTTCAAACAATATTATATTTTTTGAACATTAATATCCTCAGAGAACATTCAAATGAAGCAAAAAAATATAATAAGAAAACTTGAGAGCACCAGCAAAACGCCATTTCCGCGGTTGTGTTTAATCGAAAATGCTTACAAAATAACCGGCCTCCGACCTTCACTGAGAGAACGAGCGCGAGAGCGAGAGCGAGGGCGAGGGCGAGAGCGAGAGCGAGAGCGAGAGCGAGAGCGAGAGCGAGAGCGCAGAGGGAGCGAGAGAGAGAGAGAGAGAGAGAGAGAGAGAGAGAAGGAGAGAGAGAGAGAGAGAGGAGAAGAGAGAGAGAGGAGAGGAGAGAAGGAGGAGCGGAGAGAGAGAGAGAGTGAGAGGAGAGAAAGAGAGAGAGAGAGACGAGAGAGAGAGAGCGAGAGAGAGAGAGAGAGAGAGAGAGATATATAAATAAGGAAAATCAACGGACCTAGCATGGAACCATTTGGGACGCCTAATGTAATTGCATTATTTTCAAATATAAGGCCATTGACTTGTACACTTTACAGTGTGGGGAAATGTTTTGTCCGTTTCTTCACCTTAACCGATGGCAATGACGATGTTCCCGGTGAATAAATCCTTCGTGAAAATGGCTAGCAGCAGTCCTTTCAGTGCTCTATTCGAATAAATCCTCCATTTTTCTGGGGCGATGTTTGTTTTCGTCTGACGTAAGCTAGCGTAGAAAGTATTCTATTAAAAACTTTGGTTAAGCGCACCCGTTTTGTTCAATGTCAACTTTGTCTATCGGTGCTGTTTGTCGGTGCTACATGCAGTGAAATCTATTGAACTATTTTTGCCCCTGTCCTGATACAGGGGAGAGGGCTGTAGTAATTGGCAATTGGTTTCCACTGCGTGCAGCACCGACAGACAGAGGCAAAAACAGCGGACAGAACTTTTGCACGGACAGAACATTTACCCTACACTGTACCGGTGTACCCGTTACACTGTACCCGCTGCACTCTATTATCAAAATATAATTGTAAGATTTTGAGCAGTGTTTATCGGATTCCTATTGAATATAATTTATCCAGTAATATTTGGATGTTAATCGTATTTGACGCCTTTTTCAGTATATCATGCTTCTTTATCGGTGCATGCCGTGCATGGCTAAAACCAATTTAGATCATACCAGGTTTAAGCCGTAGACGGGTAACGCATGTCATTAAAGCTGTTACATGCGTGTTCAGCACTCCCCTCCCACTCTGGCAACACTTATCTGTGCATCATCGTTATAGGTTGACATAGTTAAAACCGTCAACGTACATAATTGTGAGATGAAACTGGCGGTCACATTTTTATCACTTACAGATATGATTCATCCTGTCTCGCGCAGCTCCAGCACAGGACACCACTGTGACCGGCTAAGTCAAATGGCCCCACTCACAGCACCTAAGGTCACGCCCAGTCACCTAGGTCATCACCGCAGGTCAGCTCAGGTCACGCCCGGGGCGCGTCACCACCACGGACCGGTCACCCACCTCGCCGCCTCCCCGCCGACGACTGGAGCTCGCCGCCCGCCAGCTGCACCGTCGGCGCCGACGCAGGTCGTCGACGGCGTGACGTCAGACGACAGAGGGCCTCACCACACTTGACAAGCCTTCCACCTAACTTGGTATTAGCATCGGTACTCCGGCGGGCTTCTTCGAGGGCTGGCGCCTGCCGTTGGTTGCGCATTACGTGATGGTGACTGCCGCGCTGCACGGCAGCGTTCTGCGCTGCACTCCGGCAACACTGGCGTCACTTACCGCTGTTACACGACGGCGTTACACTATTACACTCCTGACGTTCAGGGCATCATCGTGTAAGACCTTATACGACCAGGCAGCAGACACACACCAAGTCTGACACCATCCAGACCGTAGTCACGACTCAGCAAGTCAGTCAAATCAGTGACTAACGACTCAACAATCCAGCAACTCAGCAACCCTTTGACTCAGCAACTCAGTGACTCAACGACTCAGCGACTAACGACATTACGGCCCAACGACTTACGACTATACGACTCAGCGACTAACGACATTACGGCCCCAACGACTTACGACTATACGACTCAGCGACTAACGACATTACGGCCCAACGACTTACGACTATACGACTCAACAGCTAACGACTCAGCGATTCAACTATCGGCATGCGATGACGTTGTGACCTGATGACCTAATGATGTGACGCCCTGATGACGTGGTGACGTGGCGGTCTCATGATGTGGTGACGTGACAGCCTGGTGACATCATAATGTGACGATATGGCTGCGTAATGACGTCACATTTGGCACACGGGACTGACGGGTGACGCCATGTATGTTGTCACTGTGACACTGTCAGATGTGCCCGAAACAAAGTCCGGACACTGGGCTGACGGGTGACAATGTGGATGTTGTCACTGTCAGATGTGCCCAAAACAATGTCCGGACACTGGGCTGACGGGTGACAATGTGGATGTTATCACTGTCAGAAGTTCCCGAAACAGAGTTCGGACACTGGGCTGACGGGTGACAATGTGGATGTTGTCACTGTCCGATGTTCCCGAAACAAAGGCCGGACACTGGGCTGACGGGTGACAATGTGGATGTTGTCACTGTCAATGTGCTCGAAACAACGTCCGGGTGGGCCACACATGACAATGACGTCACACAACAATGACGCACGGGACGAGCAGCGACGAACGATGACGCACAATGACGCGAGGCCACACGAGGGAAATAAGGTGACGCTGGGTGACATGAGATAACTATCCGATGAAGGTGACGTCCTGGACAGTGGGTCGCTCTAACCACCTGCCAAGGTGACCAGTGTCGGTGGAACGGTTCAGGGCAAGGGGGGCAAGGGGAGTCGAGTCGTCAGCAGCGTGGCATTTTTTTATGGTGTAAACTAGTATTTGCCCAGGGGGTGCCATGTCCCTCATGCCCTTCAGTCCTTGGCTTGGCTCTGGTCACGTGGCTATGTATATATATATATAATATATATATATATATATATATATATATATATATATATATATATATATATAAAATAGGAATAATTAGGATAATAGTAGACCTGGATTCTGACAGAAAACAGGTCACTGCAGTAAGGGCCGAAAAATGTAATTCCTAGCATCGAGGGACACAGACGTGCTAGAAGAAATAACGGTGCTAGCGTATGCAGTGTAAGTCTGAGAATAGCGCGTGGTGAGTGCAAAATTAATCGCTACATAAACGCAAATTTGTAGATTTATTTCGTCTTTTACGTTTAATGTTACTGCTCCGAACCTATCATACACAAATAGATCAAACAAACGTAATTTTGAAGAAACGTGTACCGTTTTTATAATCCATGTGAAATCTAGGGTTTCATATTAATATTTCGGTGCTAAAATACACCTATTATATAAACACTGACTAACTTGGAAGACTTTTATGATTGCACCGCTATACCGTCAATATCGGAGAGTGTTAGACGATAGAAAATTATATAGCTGAAAAGCGCAATCAATTTTGACCAATACCTATAAAAATAGTATTCATATTTATACATATCAAGGTTAAAGTAACAGCTTTATCAAAACGCTGTATCACCAATTTCGGTCGGCATAATTTACGTCGGCAAAACTTTCACTAGCATTACAGCAATGAATTTTCGGCCCGATACTGCAGTGGCCTGACTTTCGTGTCAAATCCAGGTCTACTGTTATCTATGATAATATATATATATACATATATATTGCTTGTCACAGATATTCTTTCCACCAGCTTTATGTTTATTTCGGGAGCTTTCAAAAGCACAGTACGGCTTTCTTCATCAGCCAATAACACTTATAAGTACAGTGAGAATACAAAAAGAGTCATTGAGTTCGTTCGATATCGCAATCGAAATACAAATTCAAAATTATACGTACAGCGCAGTCTAAAAAAAAATCGTTCCTTACACACTCTCATACCACCAATCGAGAGATAGCGCAAGTAAATAAACATGCTCATTGCACACTGCACACTGATAAAAAGCTAAAGCGCACGATATACATTGTCCATTTTATGACGACCAGCGCCGCACAATATGGTCGTTTGGATAGGAAATGACACCCAAATGTGAAGAATTTTCCACATTTCCTCTCTTCTTAAGGAGTCAATTTTCCACTCACAAATTATGAATAGATACGTATTCTGGCAGTGCATTAGTATTGACTTTAAGTAGTTACATGCTTTCAACATAAGCTTCTGCTTTTCTGAAAAAAAATGTATTTTATTATGTTATACATAATTTTCCACTTCAATGTCTTTTTTCTTTTAAATTTTACACTCTGACACCCAAGCAAAGATGACATTTTGCGACACCGGTGACGACCCAACGAGCGTTGCTGAGAGCGTCGCCCACCCCAGCCGCAGACCTCGATGTCGTCGGAGCCGCCATGGAGAAAGGTAGGCTGAATCACGTTGCTGATGAGTTTTAAAAAGGAACTTCTTTAATCCTCCTCCCCCCCCCCCCAGGTCACCGGGCCATTTTTTTCGTACAGATTTGGTCGGGCGCCACCGAAACCTTTTTTACCAGCCCTGGGTATGTGGGTTTTTAGTTTAGTTTTAGTTTATTTCTCAATCACCAACGGGTTGCGCACCCAATGACAGATGAAGTCAAAATACAATCGAAATAAAGATAAAATCACAATAAAATAAATCACAATCACAAGAGGAGAAAATACAATCACAATAAAGATACAATAAACACACACGCAAACACACAACACACACACACCACACACACCACACACACACACACACACACACACCACACACACGTCTCACACACACACACCACCACACCACACACCGACACACACACACACACACACCTACACACACACCTACACCACCACCACAATCACCACACCACACACCACCACACACAACACACACCCACGACACCACACACACACACCACACACACACACAACACACACACACACACCCTACACACACCACCACACACACACACACACACACCACCACACACACAACACACCACACACACACACACAACCACCACAACACTTAAAGTCAACAGTCAGATCAGAATAAATCGAGTCAGTAAGCATGCACGTGATTGAGTCAAGCATTTCTTAAATCGCCCTTGGACTGTCCATCAGATATTCAACGTCGCGATATTTGCCTAGGAATTCGTTGCAGAGCCTTGGAGCTCGATTAAAGAAACCGTTTTTAACGGTGTTTGTCCTGCCGTATGGAACATGAAATACTGGTCTATTGCGGAACAGTCGAGCGGGCGCTGAGAGCGGCAGGTGTTCCAACAGAAAAGACGAGTCGATGACATGGTGATACAGTGATACACAGTGATACACAGGTTCGGCATCGGCATACGGCATCACATCTCACGAGGCAACCAATTTGTAAAATAATTGCATCAACTCATGACTCCCTGCATAATAGATTATCTCATAGTCAAAAGTTAAAGGTTTTTGTGCAGAATGGTCTTTTCGGCCCTGAAGCAGACTTAAAAGGTTGTTTTGTGGTGCCCGCTTAATGTAACATGATCGCACTTTTTACCAGCCCCAGAGGTGCAAAAAGTGTCAAGATGGTCACGAACACGAACGCAAAACGCAAAATGGGTTACAATAACACTCAGCATGATTTATATCTCTTTCAAACATCAATTTAACCCGCGCCGGGCCGGTGCTCGGCGCCACCTCCTGGGGCTGGANCCTCCAAGGACCTGCGACTTGCCGCATGTGCAGCTTCCGCAGTCCGAATTGCAACGAACCTGAACCTCCATCCGTCGTCGGAGATGTCTGCACGTACGACGTGCAGACGGACCGCTGGCGGTTCCGACGCCGACGTTAGGACAACCGGCCTGCCAGGCGAGACAGCTGCCGCTCGACGGTGCAGCCGACACGCTCAGCGAGCGCGGCCGGCCGCGCTGACTAGAGGCGGCCCGTGGTGGCGAGGCGCCGTGACGGTGCTGGCCTGCCGTGGTCTGTACCGCCGGCGGTCTGAGATATCGTGCCGGCCGGTTCAGAGACGGACAGGTTCAGTAGCGGTCGCCGACCTCGTCCACAGCGCCTCCTAGTCGGACGGAGCGGCGCGGCGCGGTGCCGGCCGAGTTCAGCCGGTCACGGCCAGCCTGCCCGGCTGTGAAGGACACAACGTAAGGAGGAGGTCCACGGCTTTTGAATGCTTCCATCTCACGCTCCACAGGGTGGTACTCACTACTCATCACTGCTGGCGCTTTGATACGCGAGTCAAGAGCACAACCTGTAAACCCTCCCACCTAACCCAGGAACGCGCAAAGTTGTTGGTTTCGGGCCACGTTACGTGCCAGGGGTGGTGTAATGACTAATGGAGATGATTTTGGGCTTACGGGTGCCGCAACACCTCGGTTATTTGGCGCCCATAGGGGTGGTGTTAAGAGTCAGTGCTGGTCCGGGCCAGGGACCCGCTCCCGTGCCGTTGTCTCGGACAGGGACAGACACCCTGACTGGGGACCAGGGACGGACAGCTGCCCCGGTAACACCGTCAGTCCCGTCGTCTCTCACCGGTTCGTCTCCGCAGCTCAGTCAGCCGGTCTGTGCTCTTGTCGGCCGCCGGACTGGTGCGTCGCCGCTCGCCGTCCGCCGGCTGGGGCGTGTCCAGCACGCTCGAGTTCAGGTCCAGACCCGAGTCGTTACCGACCTCCTGTCCACACAGACGCGCACCAAAGACGTCAACAGACACAGCAGAGACAGACAGACCCCGGGGGCGGTCAGACGCACGCCACGCAAATACAGCCACGTGTCACACACACACACACACACACACACACACACACACACACACACACACCAACACACACACACACACACACACACACAACACACACACACACACACACACACACCACAGCACACACCACACACCACACACACAACACACACACAACACACACCACACACACACACACACACACACACACACACACACACACACACACACACACACACACACACACACACACACACACACACCAACACCACACACACACAACACACACACACACACACACACACACACACACACCACACACACACACACACACACACACACACACACACACACACACACACACACACACACACACACACACACACACACACACAACACACACACACACACACAACACACACACACACACACACACACACACACACACACACACACACACACACAACACACACAACACACACCACACACACACACACACACACACACACAACACACCACACACACACACACACACACACACACACACACACACACAACACACACACACACACACACACACCCACACACACACACCCACCACACACACACCACACACACACACCCACACACACACACACACACCACAACACACACACACCACAAACACACACACACACACACACACACACCACACACACACACACACACACACACACACACACACACACACACACACACCAACACACAAACCACACACACACACACACACACACACACACACACACACACACACACACACACACACACACACACACACACACACACACACACACACACACACACACACATGTGCTGATGCAGGCACTTCATGACAATGTGTATTCACATGGTCGCAGATGTTACGAACTAAATTCCGATCATACTTCATCAAATGCACCATACAAGCCACACATAACACACAGGTACAGTCAATATAATATAATATAACACACAGGTACAAACAATAGGCAGTCCGACACATCCCAACCCTACAGTCAAAGGTCGCTCGCGTCATAACGTTCCCCGCACCACTGCTGCGGCTTCTCTTCCCTTCCACCGTCACCGGCCTGTATCACCACCGTCCCACCAACAGACCTTGCTCTCGTTGCGCCGGTTCCACGTGACGCAGACGTAGACGCAGACGTAGACGACGAGCATCTGCAGCAGCAGCCAGATGAGCACGTTCGTCACCACCGTCTGCTTGAACAGCTCGCGGCCAAACTTGAAGCAGATGAACGCCTCCGACAGCATGATGCAGATGTAGACCCAGCACTGGGTGCCCATCCGCTTGACACGCCGGTCCGTCACGTACAGGTAGTACTGTCTGAGACGAGGGGATATACACCAGGTCAGACGGGGGGTGTGACACCAGGTCAACGGGGGGTAGAGCACACAGGCCGCTCCGTACTGGAATCGACGCAACATTGCGTTATAGAAGCTGACAGTGTGGGGAATCGACAGTCAGGTGCACGGACATATACTCAGATTTACTTTTGTTATATAGTTACTGACCGGAAGGAAAGCAAACAAGCACGCGTCATAAAACTATACAAATGTTCAGAAACATTTTACTTAGCTTTCAACAAAAAAATCAGCCCTCACACCAGCTTTCAGTGAACATATTTTCATTATTTCAAAAAAGAATACCAGCTTTCGCGCCAGCCACCCAACATAATGTCCAAAAAAGGTCAGAAACACTACTCCGTCCGTGCTCCACCCTCACCTGATGGTGGGGGCCACGATCGGGCCCAGACAGAGTATCCGGATGGCGTTGAACGGGTTGTGCGGCGGCATCTGCAGGACGTGCTTCAGGAAGAAGGTGTTGAGCTCCGTCAGCTGCCAGGCGATCACCAGCAGCGACACGTACAGCACCCGCTTGGCCGGGCTCTCCGAGTCCATCCAGCGCACGTGGATCCACGACTCCGGCGTGAACTGCATCAGCGCGCGCTTCACCTTACCGCCCGTCGTCGAGATGTCCCTGGCGCAGGACAGGGGCGGGTTAGACACTATAGATGTCCCTGCGCAGGACAGCGCGGTTTAATACTGTGGAGAATGTCCCTGGCGCAGGGCAGCGGGTTGACACTGGAGATGCTCCCTGGCGAGGGCAGGCGGTTAGACACTGGAAGATGTCCCTGCGCAGGACAAGCGGTAGACACTGTGGAGATGTCCCTGCCAGGGCAGGGCGGTTAGACACTATGGAGATGTCCCTGGCGCAGGCAGGGGCGGGTTAGACACCTAAGTCCCGGCGCAGGACAGGGGTGGGTTAGAACACTGTGGTAGACTGTCCTGGCGCCAGGATGGGGTGGGTTAGACACTGGACTCTGGAGATGTCCCTTGCGCAGGACAGGGCGGGTTAGACACTGTGCGATATGGGTTCCCCTGGTGCAGGTACCACTGGTGGGGTTAGTACACTCGGATCCTATGTCCCTGGCGCAGGGCAGTCCGGGCTGAGGTTTACTGTACAATTCTTTGGGGAAATGATTGTCGCCTGCGGCAGGGCAGGGGCGGGTTAGACACTTTCGTGAGATTGTCCCTGGACGGCAGGACAAGGGGCGGGTTAGAACGTGGAGATGTCCGCTGGCGTCAGGAGCAGGGGTGGATTAAACACTGGACCCTCTGGAGCTGATGTTCCCTGGCGCAGGGCAGGGGCGGGTTAGACACTAAATAGATGTCCACTATGGTCGCAGGGCCAGGGGGCGGGTTAGACACTGGAAATTGTCCCGTAGGCGCAGGACAGGGGGGGTTAGATCACTATGGAGATGGTTGCCCTGGCGCAGGGCAGGGGGGAATGGTTGATCACTGGAGATGTCCGGCTTGGGGGTCAGGAACGAGGGGTGGTTAGACACTGTGGAGATGTTCCCTTGGCGAGGACAGGGGTGGTTAGACACTGCGGAGATGTCCCTGGCGCAGGACAGGGGTGGATTAGACATGAACTCTGGAATGTCCCTGGCGCAGGACAGGGGCGGGTTAGACACTGTCGAGATGTCCCTGGTGCAGGACAGGGGTGGGTTAGACACTGGAGATGTCCTTGGCGCAGGCAGGGGCGGGTTAGACTAGGCTGGAGATTGTCCCTATGGCGCAGGTTCACGGGTCGGGGTTAGTCACTGTCGGAGCCTTATGGTCCTGGCTGCAAGGACAGGGTGTTGGGTTTGACAGCTGGACTCTGGAGATGGTCCCTAGGCGCAAGGGCAGGGGCGGGTAGACACTGTGGAGAATGTCCTGGCGCAGGACAGGAGTGGGTTTATGACAGGCTGACTCTGCCGAGATGTCCCTAGGCGCAGGGTAGGGGCCGGGTTAGACTACTGCCTGGAGGATGTCCCTGGCGCAGGGCAGGGGCGGGGTTAGACACTATGGCGATGTCCTTGGCGCGGACCAGGGGCAGGTTGGAGGTACACAGTGGAACGATGTCCCCTGGTCGCCCATGGACAAGGGGCAGGTTAGTCACTGTGAGAATGTTCCCGGTGGTGCGCGCAGGCAGGGCGGGTTAGACACTATAGATGTCCCTGGCGCAGGGCAGGGGCGGGTTAGACACTGCTGGAGATGTCCCTGGCGCAGGACAGGGGTGGGTTAGACACTATGGAGATGTCCCTGGCGCAGGACAGGAGCGGGTTAGACACTGTGGAGATGTCCCTGGCGCAGGACAGGGGTGGGTTAGACACCGGAGATGTCCCTGGCGCAGGACAGGGGTGGGTTAGACACCGGAGATGTCCCTGGCGCAGGACAGGGGTGGGCTAGACACCGGAGATGTCCCTGGCGCAGGACAGGGGTGGGTTAGACACTGGAGATGTCCCTGGCGCAGGACAGGAGCGGGTTAGACAAAGGTGCCATATGCACGACTGGGTTGCCGGAGATAAGTCACGAGCCTGGGTAAGACTGACACAATGGATGACAGTGACGAATATGAAACCAAGCAATTTAAATGGATTGATACCGGTTGCGCAAACTGACCAGAGCATAATGAGATTCTGCTTCGTAATGAGTTCCCGTATCAATCATGCTAGAGCAAATAATCAGGACACGTCCCACATAAGAAGACAGTGCATCACTATACTAATACGCTCTCGTCCAGCGGCGTCGGTCACTGCCCAGCCACCATCTAACGTCCGTCAGCCTCGACTCGCGCCCGACTCACTTGATGCTCTCCCACTTGTAGTCTCGCATCTCGAGCCAGCGGCAGACCATCATGCCGATGAAGATGCCGACGCCGTTGCAGAGCAGGATGTCCAGGATGACGGCGTCCCACCAGCACTCGATGAAGTTGGGCAGCAGGTGCGCGAACAGCAGCTGGCCGAGACACACGTCACGTGAAACAGCGCCGTCACAACCCACACGCAGCGACACGGATCACAGCATACTGCATTGGTAATTCGTACATACAGCTACCCTGCCACTGGTATATCTATATGGTATATGTAAAAAGAGCAAACGACTTGTGTGTGATTGGGGTTTTTGGTGGCCGCTAAAAAGCACATAAAGGCTATCAAGCGCCCTAGCAAAATACTTCATAATCATAAAGCTATGAAGTATTAACCCGCACGATCCTAGTTGTAGAGGATTAACAATCATGCGCACTGGGGATGTTCAAATAATCCCTTATAACTCAAGAACTGCCCATCGCGAGACAAAACCAAAGACGTATATGGAAAAGCCGTACAAAGGATCGAGAAACACGAGTTTTGGCATCAACTCGGTTTACAGGCATGCAGCATGCAATTGTCTACATCATCTTCTTGTCAACGGTACCTATGACAAGCATAAAGCTTACCTCGGTGACTTCCCACATGATGGAAATGGTCCAGAGTAGGCCATAGTGCCGGATCAGCAGCGCCTTCATCATCCAGCCGAACAGGTGGGCGAACGCGAACAGGTCCAGGCTGCTCCAGATCTTGTCGAACGTCAGTGGGTTACAGTCCTGGCCCCAGTTACAACTCTGACAGTGCGTGGCGGTGGGGCGTCTATCGCACGCTACGTCCTGATAAGTTCTGACCCACGTTACCATCCTGCGGGGCGCGCAGCTGCGATTCGCAGCTTTCTCGATGTCCAGTTGCATCTTGCTGAGAGGGGTGGTATTACGAGTCCAGCGGTCTCGAAGCGTGGCTGCTTACTCCGAATGCCGACAGCGGGGTCGGGCCCTCTCGACCCTCGGTTGGTCTCCTGGAAGCGAGAGACTGACAGCTGGGCCTGGGTGGGCCCGTTACCAGACGATATGGCGCAGGATAACAACTGAGCCGCCAGTGTTGGATTTCTGGCCGTTTTCTGGTCGGTGCTTTTGCTCTCTTCAGTGAGGTTACTTCCCCGTTGGTGGCTGTTCAGCCTTTCGGGTTTTCAGCGAACGCTGGGCGTATCAGTTTAAAACTGCATTCAAGTTGCAGCACATCGCAATTCTGGTTCCACAAAATGAGTTGATTTCTGAAACTCCAGAATAGATAATATTATGTGACTTAGCCAGATATTAGCACGGGCTATATTTTACGCGTGCGCACGCTACTTATTTCTTGAATTACTGTAATTATAATTTAATAATCTAGGTAATTCTATCGACGTTCCAAGAGTATAACTCAGTTGTGCACTAAAGCTCTCTCCACTCAGCCTCCACGGGGGAATGCGGCGGCCAGATGACCCGTGCCGTTACACGCTCTCTCGACAGGCGCGTGCACGGCACTGAGACTGAGGGTAACTCATTGAAGAGAGCAAAGTACCGGGACCAGAAAGCGGCCAGAAATCCAACGCTGGCTCCGTCACAGTTGCTGGTCAACATGTCAGCGGCTAGGGGTACGTGGCGAACTGACCGGGTCTGACTGATCGGGCTGAGTGGCAGGTGTAGCAATGGTGGGCAGACGTACCTCATCCATGTCGATGGTGAAGTTCTGCAGCTCCGGATAGAAGAAAATCAGGATGCTCCGGACCGTCTCGTAATCCTGCAACGATAGATCGCTCATCACTAAAACCGGCGCAAAAATAATTTACAAACGAAATACAAAAGTATGAAACGAAGTTTTGATACGCCGCTTGTTTTACTGTAAGTGATTAACTATGGTCTATGACTCTATGCACATGCAGTAACATGACGTTTACACAAACACTAATGTGTGGTGATTACAATACACGTGCATATTAAGGCAAAAGGAAATACATCAAAGACAGAATCTGATATAGGATCTGATATAGAAAGATAGATCAAAGATAGGATCGAGCCTGATACAAATACAAGATATACCAAAAACGGGCAACATTTACAGCAAGCAGTTACCTAAACCAATATCAACCGCGACCCACCTGGAAGAGGATGAAGACGAGGAACATGAGGTAGAGCACGCTGCAGCCGAAGACGACCCGCCACAGCGCCGGGTGAGGCCGCGTGAACGGTCCGTTCGGGAAGGTGAGCACCGAGACGACCAAGAAGAAGAAGATGGCACAGCACATGCCGGTCCAGATGTTGTTCTGGTGGCTGATGGTCTCATCTCTGAGGACACAGTGATGCAGGTCAGCAGATTACAGGGAAGACAGTTCAGCAGTGTTCAGGTACGGCGCAGCAGGCGACACGGCGTCCCACGGAAACAGACACGGGGCTCTATAGACACATACACGACCAATGAGTCTTTTTAAACAAAAAATGACACAGATTACCGGACAATTATTCGTTACTAAGGAACATTGGGTTGGATGGTCGCCTTAAGACCCATCAAATCGATGAGACTCGCAATGGTAAACAATGACTCCATACAAGCTCAGTCTGCGGCAGCCATCACGCCAGCGGTGTGGCCATTGCAGCCGCAACCACATCACCAGCCAAGCCCTACCTGGTAAAGGCGACATAGAGGCAGGACCCGACCGAGAGAAGCAGCAGCGTGATGGTGTGCGGCTTGTAGAAGAACTCTATGGAGATATCGTCCACGCGGCGGTCGTTGACCTCATTGAAGTACTCTGAGAAGTCGGACGAGGTGGACACGGTGCGCGACCGGGCACCCATCGCGACCCTGAAACAAGGCGGCAGCGCCGTCAGTGAAAACGACCGGGCACCCATCGCGACCCTGAAACAAGGTGGCAGCGCCGTCAGTGAAAACGCAAACGCACCGGAAGAGGCAGAGGGAATTGCCAACACAACTTGGGATAAACTACCATCCTTTTTTGTAAATGACGAGCAAATAAGGCACGGGTAAAACGTGTCAGCGGAAGCAGCAGGAGAGCGGAGATGGTACACAAGGGTATCGATTGCGGCACATTAGTCTGCAGAAGACGTGTCATGTCACACATGAGTCTGTACTCGAAAGCGAACAGGGGGACAGTCTTGTCTGGCGGGACTCGTGACTATAAAATATAGACAAAACTAATAATAACAGCACGGAAGTACTGGCGACTGATAACATGTACAGTCTCTCTTGAAAGTAGCTGTGCACTGCGGTGGGGGCACCACCCGTCCCAACCACGGTTGTGTGGACAAGTTTGAGAGTCAACTGAGTGTCTGACCTACTAAGGAACGGAACCGAGGGGAAGCCGAGCGAGCCGTCAAAGGAGGTTCTGAGAATCACATGCCTCGGGCTAGGCAGCACGATTATCTACTGTGCTCGACTGGCGAGAGATTAATAATTCATAATTAGGGAAAAGCTAAGGGAAATTGCCTGGAAAATTAATAATCAAGGGAGCGAATCGCTTGGGGACCCCAACATTCGGGTGTGGTGTTTTAAGGCGTCAGCTGGCATACAACGAATGGTCTCGCAAAATTATTTAATTCACGCAATTTACGCACTATAATTATGGCGATTTTTGGGTCGTAAATTTTTTATTATTATTTTTAACTCTTCTTTGCTCTCTCGTGCTCCCTCTACTCTTTCACTCATTCACATCCTCACTCTCTCACTCTCCGTCTCTCACTCCACTCACTCACTCTCTGCTCTCACTACTCAGTAACTCTTTCCTCTCACTCATAAGTAACTCTCGCTCTCCAATTCATTCCCTTTCACTCTCAATCTCAATTCACTCACTCACTCAGTCACTCACTCTCGCTCTCACTTACTCACCTTCACACTCACTCACTCTCACACTCTAGCACTATCGCTCTCACTCTCGCACTCTCGCACTAACGCTCTCACTCTCTCTCTCTCTCGCTCTCGCTCTCGCTCTCGCTTTCGCTCTCGTGCGCTTAAAAGTTGCGGCTCTTATTTACCATCTCGCGCTGTGGTCCGAAACACGACATAGCTTTACTAACGGCGAGTGCCAAGGCGGGCGCTGGGTTGGGTAGGGAAGAGAGGGGAGGGTGACATGACCTTTGACCGGTCGGAGAGCTGTCTGGCCGCGAATACACAGGGGCCTTCAAACTGGTTTGGGTAGTTCGCTGGATCGCCGCAGCCCATGCACAGATACTTTCAAGAGAGACTGTACAAGTTATCCACAAACACCACTTACACCGGCCAAGTTTCGATTCACAGTCGTCGTACGTTGCACGTGGCACAAAGCGGCGGTAGGTACCCGGCCAATTAGACGAACGGCACACCCTTGGCCACTGAACGCTCAGCAGCAATCCACATACACACAGACACGGGCAGCCAGACAGACAGACAGACGGACGGACGGGCCACGCGCCGGCGGCGCGCAGGACTCAGGAGTAAACAGTCGGCCTGGGCAGACGGCCGCGCGAGCCGCCCGCCCCGCCCATCACGCCACTGTCGGCCAGGGGACGGCTAACGGCCCCTTATCGCTCCGGCAACACCACGGCTCGGGTCCTCACTCAGCTGAAGCGTCCAAAGTCCCAAATCATCAGTCTCTCGGCTGTTTCACGTCACAGTGATGTGTTTCACGACATTGTCGGTCAGAGGGGAGCGCCTGGATAGTGGATCCGATCTGAGCGTCATTGCTGACGTGCCAATTCGACCGGAGAAAGTCCGCTGCTGACGCGCTACCGATTACTCCCTGTATACGTGTAGTCGTCAGGCGTCGCGTCATAGCACCGTCCAACACGGCAAGTGTGACGGGATCAGCTCCCCGCTGCTCTAAACGAGCCAGGCGGCGCGGTGTGACACCGGGCTGTCCCCGTGTCCCCCAGGCACAGGGTGACGCCGAGGCTGTCCTCCGGGCACAGGGTGACGCCGAGGCTGTCCCCCAGGCACAGGGTGACGCCGAGGCTGTCCTCCGGGCACAGGGTGACGCCGAGGCTGTCCCCCGGGCACAGGGTGACGGCCGGGCTGTCCCCGGGCAAACAGGGTGGCGGCGAGGCTGTCCCTCCGGGCACAGGGTTGACGCGAGGCTGTCCCCGGGCACAGGGTGACGCCGAGGCTGTCCTCCGGGCAAGTGACGCCGAGGCTGTCCCCCGGGCACAGGGTGACGCCGAGACTGTCCCCCAGGCACAGGGTGACGCCGAGGCTGTCCCCCGGGCACAGGGTGGCCGTCCGTCCGTCACTTGGTCACGCCAGGAGCCGATTACTCCGGCCGAGTCCACCCAGAGTCCGCCCAGAGTCCGCCCAGAGTCCATCACAGGAGTCACAGCGGCATGGCCGGGTGGCCGGCCCGGACCCAAGGCCACCTCGCTCGCACTGGGCGAGTCCAATGATGAAAGTCCGTCATAGTCTCGACCGGCGAATAACATCTGTTGCAGGCATTCACTTCTTCTACGTCACGGATGCCGATATAGTAAAGCAGGATTTCCAGCTAAGGCGCAGGTTCGCAAATGCCAGACCGATCAAAAACATCACGGCATTCCACTGTTTTAGACCCTTCAAGCCAAAACAGTGGATGCCTACACAACTGCAGCGAGCGTCTCTAGCCTACGATTTAAGACGGGCGTCAGACTGAGATGAGATCACACTGAATGCAAGGTATAGCGATGACATATCAGTGCGCATGTTCGCAACAGGGGCATTCCGCGATAGATCGACCAAGGCATAACACCACCATATTGTATGTGTGGATATCATTTGGTCTAGGTGGTTATCATAGGCGGGAAAGCCAGCTGTGACAACGAAAAATATCCCAGAAGCGGTTTTCAAGATAGGCCTCGGGCACTTTTCGGAGGTCACTCAGCCGGCCTACATTTGGCGGCTCGTAGTTCACTAACCACCATAGTTACGACACCAAATATAAATATTAAAGAAACTTGCATCGAACCAAGGAACATTTCTGTAATCTCTTTTTTTTGTTGTTGTTTTGTCACGTGATAGCTTGACCTATTTTTTATGAGTGACCAGGACAATTCCTTAATTGATAGTCAGGCGTCAGTGAGATGTGATGGAAANCGCGGCGACAAATAGTGGTCCTCGTCCTCTTGTAGCCGTGGCGACAAGTAGTGGTCCTCGTCCTCCGACGGTGGCGCCGCCCTGGCGGACGTTGGCCGAGACGACCGGTTGCCGCCACCGCCGGCCGGCGCCTTGACCGGCTTGTCGTAAGCCGGGTTGTAGAAGTTGGTGGCGGCGCCGCTCGGCGGGAAGTCGAACGGCTTGACGACGGCCGTGGGCCGGGGGGAGAAGATGCGGCCGGTCTCCGGGGCGCCCTCGACGGACGGTGTCATCATCAGGTAGCCGTCCGGGCCCGTCTTGCCCTCACCCTCGGCGTCGCCTGCGGACGACACGGGACGTGGTCACACACACAGACATACACAGACACAGACACAGACACAGACACAGACAAGACACAGACACAGACACAGACCATACACAGACACAGACACAGACACAGACACAGACAGACACAGACACAGACACAGAACACAGACACAGACACACACACACCACCTACACACCCACACACACACACACACACACACACACACACACACACACACACACACACACACACACACACACACACAACACAACACACACACACAACACAACAAACATTACACACTGACACACAGGACACACACCCAACAATATCGTGGCGACGGGACGCAGTCAGATGCAAGACACACAAACAGACACCCCATCTTCATGGCAATCCGTTGGGGGAGTGGTCTGAAGTCCCCTCACTGAATAGGAAACTACAGCCCTGTTATAACCGTATACAGCCAGATATTGCAATCGTATCGTATTGTCCTTTCAGGTTCAGGCTGTCCTTATAATCCTATAGTCGGACGTGGTCTGCTGCTCTGCGGCCTTGGTCAGGCCCGGTCGGCCCGGTCGGCCCTGTCGGCCCTGTCGGCCCTGTGGCCCGGTCGGCCCGTGGACCTGTCGGCCCGGTCAGCCCGGTCGGCGGCGGAGGCGGCGGCGGCGGAGGCTCCTACCTGTCCGGCTGGCTCGGTACGCCGCTGACTGCCGCTGGTGGTCCATGTTGACGTACGGCGGCACCTTCACCTCCTCCTCCTCCGGCGAGTCGACGTCGCGCGTCACGTTCATGTAGTCAGGACTAGAGAGCGTCGCCACGTAGTCGGTGCGCTTGGCGAAGTACTCTGCGTTGAGATCCTTGAACGGCTCGTTCAGAAGCATGTACTCCTGCGGAGCGAAGGTCAGGTCACGGTCCGGGATGTTATCACGCGGCTAACAGACATCGGTGAGGTCACAAGTCAGGCTACATTGTACCAATGTGCCAAAATTTAATTTTTGCTTGGGCGTCAGAGTGGAAAATTTGAGCCCAAAAAGACCATGAGAGTTGAAAATTATGTACAAAATGGTACCATTTTTATATCTGTTTTGAATATGAAAAGCAGCAGCACACTGACCTCTCTGACCCGCTCCTCCAGAGAGTGACCCAGCTTCTCCGCCAGCTCGGTGAAGCTCGGACGGTCTCCGGGCCGCTCTGCCCATGCCTCCAGCATCAGCTTGTAGGCAGCCTCCGGGGAGAACTTGGGCTTCTCCATCCGGTACCCGTCACGCAGCCTCCTGCAGAACGAGCAAGGATCGTCAGCAAGGCGGGACGCAACACTGGCGAGGCGAGGGGGGCAGTGCAGAGGAGGCAAGGGCAGTCAGTGCAGAGGAGGCAAGGGCAGTCAGTGCCGAGGACGATTGGTCTGCGTGTACCTGCTACAAATGGAAGGGCGACACAATATGCTTCGTTATCAGCACAGAGCTGTTGTCTTATGACTTTGCCGTGGCATTGTTGTATGATACTTCAACGGAAGTTTTTGTTCTATGCCACTTTACAGTTTACATACATTCAATCAATGGTTTGTGTTAACGGGCTATTTCCATGTTTTGCTAGTGTGGCTGCTAACCTGACGAAGTTCACATCGTACTCCATGCCGGGGTAGGGCGAGGCGCCCAGCGAGAAGAACTCCCACATCACCACACCAAACGACCACACGTCCGACTGTGTGGAGAAGATGGACTCCTGGATCGACTCGATGGCCATCCACTTGACCGGCAGCAGGCCCTGCGGCGACACAGAACAAGGTCAGCGGTCAAGGTCAGCGGTCAAGGTCAGCGGCCAAGTCAGCGGTCAAGGTCAGCAGTCAAGGTCAGCAGTCAAGGTCAGCGGCCAAGGTCAGTGGTCAAGGTCAGCGGCCAAGGTCAGCGGTCAAGTTCAGCGGTCAAGGTCAGCGGTCAAGGTCAGCGGTCAAGGTCAGCGGTCAAGGTCAGCGGCCAAGGTCAGCAGTCAAGGTCAGCGGTCAAGGTCAATGGTCAGCGGTCAAGGTCAGCGGTCAAGGTCAGTGGTCAGTCAGGCCAAGTCCGGCTCACTCGGCTCACAACAGCAGGACACGGCGGCATCAGCTGCGGGCGGGAGGTGAACTGCCAAGTCATCCTTCTCATCAGAGCATCCTTCTCACAAGAGGTAACTGGAACTAGCCGTAGCACTGTCTACACAGCACCAGCACCATCCACAGTATCCCTTCAAACCCACCTGTCCCTTCTTCTTGTAATCTCTCGTCTTGTAGATGTCCCGAGACAGGCCAAAGTCGGATATCTTGACAATGTTGTTCTCGGCCAGCAGGATGTTGCGCGCTGCCAGATCGCCGTGCAGCAGTTTGCGTGATGCCAGATACTCCATGCCGCGTGCCACCTGGTAGCTCCAGCGGATCAGATCACGCGTCGTGAGCGGTATCCGCCGCGGCCGTACGCTGACACCAGTGTTGAGCCGGTGCGGCAGGCCCATGCTGTCCTCACCGCCTGCCAGTGTCGAGCGGCAGGGTCAGACGAGGGTCAGACGGGGGGCAGACGGGGCCAGACGGGGCCAGACGGGGTCAGACGGGGTCAGACGGGGTCAGACGGGTCTAGACGGGGTCAGAGCGGGGGTCAGACGGCGGGGTCGACGGGGGTCAGACGGGGTCAGAGACGGGGGTCACGGGGTCAGAAGGGTAGACGGGGTCAGACGGTGTTAGAGGGGGGTTCAGACGGGGTCAGATCACGGAGTCAGAAGGGTCAAAACTGGGTCAGAAGGGTCAAACAGGGTCAGACGAGGGTCAGACAGGGTCACTAGACAGGGTCAGACAGGGTCAGACGGGATCAGACGGGGTCAGACGGGAGATGACGCTGCGGGAGGTATTGAGACATAGTTCCCAGCAAAAAGGGAACAGTACTTTTGTACAAAATAGTAAACCTAAAACCAATAATAGACGTTTTCACGATGGCTTATTTTGCGCGAAATGTTTTAAAACGCAAACTTGCAACCGCTTCTATACATAATCGTTTTAAGTAATTGCTCGGGTCGCGATAACGCGGATGAACTACTTTTGCGTCATCAGCCGTTTAAAAGCAGGTTCCAGCCAGTAACCAGCGTCACGTCAGAGTGTGCGACGTGTGGGATGAAGACCTGTGGCGGCCCGGGAATGTGGGCGAATGACCTCGACTGTGGAGCGGGACTGTGGCGACTGACCTGACCTGTGGCGCCGGGACTGTGGCGAATGACCGACTGTGCGCCGGGACTGTAGCGATGACTGACGCTGTGGCGCCGGGACTGTTATGCGAATGACTGACCTGTGGGCCGGGAACTGTGAGGCGATACTGACCTGTCGGCGCACGGTGTGGGACTGACTGAACCTGTGCGGCCGGAATATGTGGGAGATGACCGACATGGTGGGCCGGGACTGTGGCGACTGACCGTCATCGTGGCGGGGATGTTGGATGCAGAACTGTGGGCCGGGATGTGGCGATGACTGACCTGTGGGCCGGGACTGTGGGACTGACTGCCTGTGGCGCGGGACTGAAGCAGACGGAGTCGGCGGCGTCATGGTCGTGTTGTTGCGGGCGCTGTTTGAATGCTGGAGGGAGCTGTTGCAGCTGCGCCGGCTTGTGGTGGATAGCTGTCGAGGATGCCACGTCAGCGGTTGCGGTCGGTGAGTGCCACGCCGCGACCGCAGGTTAGCGGTGTGCTAAGCGATGGGGTTAGTGGCGGACTATGCCTAAGCTGACCCGGCGACAGGACGGCACGGAACAGTGGACATGCAGGGAAGGACAGGGGAGGAGGGAAAACGGAGGGGCCGGCGGAACAGGGGAACGGAAGGAAGGGGGACGGGCAGCGGACATGCAGGAACGGACAGGGGAGTAGGGACGGTACAGGGGGCACGCGGACAGGGGGACGGGCAGGGACAGGACGGGGGACGACGTGGACATGCAGGAACGAAGGGGAAACGGGATGGACAGGGGACAGGAACGGCAGGGGCAGGACAGTGGGAACATTGCAGGGAACGGACAGGAGAGAGGGGAACGGACAGGGGGCATGGCGGGCAGGGCCGGAAGGACAGGGGAGGGAGCGGACTGCAGGGAGCGACAGGAGAGAGGGAACGGAAGGGGGCACGGCGGACAGGGCCGGAACGGAACAGGGGGACGGGGCAGCGGCATGCAGGGAGCGGACAGGGGACACGGCGCAGACTGGTTATTGGCAATTGGTTCGGCTCTGATTGAATCGATTGGAATCGTTCAATCAAAATTCCTTGAATAAAAAAGAATTGATTCACAATCGAATATTTGTATTATTGAATCGTGATTGAATCAAAACCTGCATGGAAACAAGGCCGATGGAATCAAAATATTATTTAATGTTGTTTCAATGTGGAATCAATTGTGAATTAATCAAAATTGGTTTTGATTATTTGAATCGGAAATAATAATTTCTCAAAATTGTTATCCGTGAATCAAACGGTGATTGAATCGTTTATGTTCCGAGATGAATCGTGATTGAATCGTTCCAAAGAAGTTGAATCAATAACCAGTGTGGGCACGGGCAGCGGACAGCGGACATGCAGGTAACGCTCGCACGCCACTGACACGGGGTTATCGGGGTGTGTCAACAGTGAACGCACGTGGACGTGATGGAAGTGCAGGCAACTTTTGGTTTCTAATTCAGGGAGAACAGACGTACTGTTTAATCTATAGATCAACCACAAATTAGTTGGCATATGGCTCAATGTAACAAATGCTGAACGCACGGGAACGAAATATATGCAGGGAGAACATGATCAAACACAACATTTGTTTAAGTGAAAAGTAGGTACAGACGAAAGTACACAAACATGTTTTATCGAATTATATGAATAAATTGCTTCTGCTCAATGCAATTGGTTAGGCAGTTAAACAACTA